>WEKY01054368.1:139566-165106 GCA_013390045.1 Picathartes gymnocephalus
AAGAGATTGCTGTCACTTGCATGAGCAGCCTGAGCTGCTGCTGTTTTTCTGAATGGAAATGCAATGGCAGTGTAGTTAAGGGTAGTCTCAAGTGCCAGGGCAGGTGACAGGAGGCATATTTACAGTCCATTGTGTACTGAGCCTACTACAAGAGGTTTTCATGGTATGAAAATAAATACAGAATATGATTCAGGGAAAGAGCTGCTGTTGAAACTAACAGCTTTTTCAACACTACAGCACAGGATGTGAAAGACATTCTTGGTTAGAGAAAGGATACTTGTGACATAGTTGAAAAAATTCTCATACTGGAAGTTTCCCTGCTGGCAGATTTTGTTGATGGCTTTCAGGAACAAGTTCTCGCCCCTCGGCCACTCATGCTGAAGCAGAACAACTACGTGGCCCAGCGCCATATCATCTCTGCTGTCTGTGAAAGCTCTGAGCTTCAGGGAAAAAAATTACATTCAGACAATCAGGAAACACATGTTGCGTTCAAAAACATATAGGATTTATCTCGTCTAGACCTGTGCAAATACCAAAGTTCTTTAAAAGTATATACTAAGGCAGAATTAAATACTCTTCTAAAGTAGGTTGGCAATTTCCAGCTAATATATCAAAACCTCTCCACTCACCTAAAAAAGAAGTCTGAACAGAGACAAATATTTTGAAATCTGTTCTATCTTCTCTCCTCAAAACTAAAACAAATAGAAAAAAAAAGAGAAAACAAATCCTCCTCCATGAACACTCCACTCCCCTCTCCAAAAAAAGACCCTCCACCAACCCATTTCGGTAAGAAGGACGGAGGCACAGTCCTTCAGTCAAAGCACTGGGATACAGCCATGCAGTTTCAGGATGCATAAATTAGGGCTTAACGACAAGAAAGCTCCAATTGACCCTATCTTACCTTGAAACAAGCTAACAACAGATGAAGGCAGTAAGGCATGATAGCTCTACTGGTACATGGCCAAAGCTTCAAATCAGACCCTGGAACAGAACAGTTCTTTAGGGGGTCTCACGACAGGTAGGTTGAAAGAAATTGAAATGGAGCAAAACAATTCCAAAATTGCCACATCTCAGGTAGGGAGGAAAGCTTTGAATGTAAATTACGAATGATTCAAAACGTGAAGTTAAACATTTAATTTTTTTTTCTTCATTTCTCTTTTCCTGTGGTAGGACTTTGCCACCAATATACTTTAATAGCTACCAGCAAGAAAACCTCAATACAAAACCAAGAGGGAATCAAAATCCTCCTCCCTTTTCATAATACAAAATGAGAAAAATTACATATTCAACCAGAACACATGAACTAAAATTCAGCTGACACTGAGTTTAGGGTAATAGCAACTCCCTACCTTTCCTGAATTTTGACTTGACTTTGGGTTGCTCCTCTTGTACTTTACCTCCTTCTTGTATTGGAAGTAAAATACAGCACATGAGGTCAAGCACTTTTTCGCATGTTTGCTACAAAAAGAAGGGACATGAAAATGCTAAATTTAAATTAAAGTTCTTAAAAAATCAGTTATGTTAATAATGATTTAAAATTTCAGACACCGCAAAAGAAAAATCACAAAATTTTTTTCTAGAACTTGAGTTGACTTAATACACAGTAAAGTCTGGCTAAGCAAAAAGATTTAGCTGTCACTAAACAATCTCTGAGAGCCTATATACATAACTTTCATTGTGAAAAAATATGTATTGGCATTCTTCATTTCAAGAGGGCAAGATAAATATAACCGCAATCAAAAATTATTTTGTTTTAAAGTATTAAGTTTTCAAATGAATTCTTAGAATAGTCTGTAAAATTTGTTCTGTAAAACAGAACATGGTCAAAATAGAAAGGAAAATGGCAATCTGACAGCATGCTGGAAGTTCAATGAATTTTTAATGTTATTTCCTAGTAAGAGGTCTGTGGGGATATATGATCACATTTCCAGTGAAAAAGTACTAAAGTGGAAGGGACAAAAGCACTTGTCTGGTAGTACTAGGATGACATTAGAGCCTAAGAGACAGAGCCTTTATTGTCAGTGCTGACACTGACTGAACTCAGACCACCATGCACTCCTGCAATATCAGAAACACAAAACATGTATTGCAAGAGTAAAGCAAGCTCAGAGGTCAGGCCAGGCAATATTGTTCTGGTATCTCTCATACTGTCAATTAATAACTAACTCTCTTCTAGGATGATCACAGAAGTTCCTTTACTTTCCCCTGCCACATGAAGCCTGTACCTAAAAGAATTTCCCCTCAGCTTAAAGAACTAATTGAGTAAAGTTAGGAAATTCAAATTAAGGTTACATTTACAGACAACTCAAACACGTGTAGCCACAAAAAATCATAACTAACTCCTCAAATCTTAATTATTAAACTGACTAAACATATATATAGAAAGAGTTGCTAATGGCCAGTCAGTAATTGTGGCAGTCATATAATGCTCCCTGAAAAGCACCGATTTTTCAGCAGACCCTGGCTTATGTTCGCTATTGTGCTGAAAGGAGGCTAACAGGCAAATTCTAAGGAAAAAGAGAAATGGGAACTACAGGGCCAGCTGATGAAGCCCAGTGTGTGGAATGCTGTACCTACCCGATATTCTCCAAGGGCAAAGTGGCACGATGCTAACTGGATTAGTGCTCTCTGATTTTCTAAAGATCCTTGTCCTGTAATTTGCTGGGGAGAATGAGAGCCCTGAAGAGCTGCCAAGTGATGTAGGCTGCTAATTGCTTTTTTGTACTGCCCCTTTGAAAAAGAATATAAAAAAAACACTGTTAGGGTCTTTTCTATACAATAGGTAGAGAGATAGAAAAAAACTTCTCTTACAGGAAGCTTTCAAAACAGTGTCCACATAATAAGCCTTCAAAATTTTAATCTAGACTAATAATCTCCAGTGATGAGCTGTGTACAAGACTGTGGGTCAATCATTTGCAAGGCAGTCAGAAGACAAACAAAATTCTGCTTTAAAAGGCCAGTTTACATATTTGTAACTGAATCAAATAATTATATTCTAGAGTTAATTGTAACTTTATTTAGACAAATAAAGTTTGAAATAGCTCTTGTTCAGGCACAAGTAGAGGCAAAAATAAAAGACCCCCAAAGGAAAAATAAAGAATGAGCTTTCTTCTGTAGATGATATTGGAATGAGCACAGTCAGCCTAATTTCTGTGGAGAAGGACAGATGTTAACTGAGACATATTAAAATCTTTTACTGTTTGAAAATTCTTTTCTCTGTGTTGGAATACAATGCTCTGACAGACTAATAAAATGCACTTATCTTCTATAACACTATGTACATATCCACTGCTCAAAATGCCAACATAGATGTCTTCTCCATGTGCCAAAACTAGCTGGACTCAAACAACTGCTCAAACAGGGACAGGAATATCCAAAGTAGGGTACCTAGCCTGTGGTGCAAACAGTGTAGTTCCATCCCCAAAAAGGTCATATTTTAAGGCATAAAATCAGTAGACACTATAAGCAGTCAAACTGGCTAATCAGAATTACTATTTACTAGAGGGAAGTAAATTGCTATTTACTAGAAGAAAGAGCAACACAATGGTTGTTTTTCTCCTAGTTTATACTGTATTTTTTTTACCTGGTAGATGATCATGTCTGTAAGAAAGATTCTTAACCAAAGCCAGGTTTCTGTCTTCCACGACAAACAAATTCTGGTGAACTCTGTGTTAAGTGTTTAGAGAAGAAAAAGTAAAAGAGAATATGAAACATTTCACAGCTTTGGGTTAAAAATCAGTAACATATGTAAAAAAGCTGAATTTAAAAATTGAAAAAATGGCACCAAAACAGTAAGAGTATGAAATCTTTCACATACAGAATACTCTCTTCCTATACACTCATTTTTTGATTACACTTCTCTTCAGTGTCCAACAAACCTAAAAGCAGCTAGGTGGTACTGTTTGCCTGTTTTTTAGATGAGAAATTTTTTTTCAAGATTATCACACCAGTTATTATCAGAAAGGGAGACATAGTAAAAACACATGTTCTTAATCATGAACTAAAGCAGCCATCAGAAGCACATCCTCACAGAGCACTATCAGCCCTACTACTGACCAACTGCTCCAAGAGAAGTGAGAGTGAATAAGCAAAGATGCATCAAGAATGAAATGCAATACAGGAACAAAATATTCAGAAACATAACTGATAAAGCTTCTTATTGGAACTTCTATCCAAAGTACTCAGGACCCAAAGCAATTTCAATTTTAAGGACTCATAATGGCAGGAATTCCTTTTTAACAATAAAAAAAAAGATTTCTACGCAGAACAATGAAGTCTAAATGCAATTCTGGATGCAGTTACCTTACCTTTGTCAAGTGATTCCAGAGAATAGAGCAGCTCCCAGCTCTCTCTCGCCAGTTTGAAACTCTCTAATACTTCAATGGAGTTTGCAAGATCAGCCTTGTTTACTGTAATGTGGCGACTTCTTGCCTTCCCAGAAGGATCCTCATCATCTGAGCTCTGTTTAGAAGTCAGTATAGAACAAAAATATTAACTTCTTAATTTATACTTATTTCGGATGAAGCTGCAGAACACAAGATAACCATTATGTATAGAGGTGCCAAGGTCCTAGTTTAAGTGGCTTTAAGTGATTTTTCACTTAGCTTGTTTTAAGGTTAGACCAATCTGGTTTGCTGCCAAGAACTCAGTGGCATAATGTGATGAGCAATATCCCAAACAAATTTATTCTGTTAAATGTGATGTACCACCACTGAGCTTCAGCCAGATTATCTGTTGAAGTCCATACACACTTTACATTTTAGCATTCAGTTTAAGCCTACAGTGGCAGAATGCAAAAGCAATCCTTGTGTAAGTGTGTACTTCTACCAGCAGAGAAATTCTATAATTAGTGGTTTTCTATCATTAAAGCAATAGATACATTGACAGTTCCAATAATGACAAGTCAGTTACTTCGGAAGTTTACCCGTAGAACATCTGACTGCTATAGCTACCTTTTTAAGAGCCTCTGCTGAACTCCTTCAAGTTAAAGCATTCACAGCAGTACATATGTGTCTACAGCTATTGCTGCAAAAATGGCTTTATTCTTGCTGGCTTTAGAAAAAAAACGTTTGAAAATTGTGGTCATTAACAGCTAATTCAGGGTAGCTCTAAAAATATGTCTTTTACATCTATGTCAAAACCACTGTTGTTTAAATTCCAGTAGCAATGCCATTCTTGTTATGAATTAAAAAGTCTAGAAAAGTTACCATTGTTTTTTCTCTTCCTTCAGCAAGTTTCCTCTTCTTGTGTATGTGTTTGTTACGATCAATATCTGTATCACCATAGATGTTGGGGACATCCTCGAGAAGAACCAGTGGAGTTTGGTTTGGAGCATTTGGACCTGGATTTAAAGATAAATTAATTCACAATTGCTCTAAATTAATCTGAAACGTCTTATGCCCACAGCAACCCAATTTTTTTTCCTTCACAAATAATGACTATAATGGTAAAGAAAACAATCTGAAATTAAGTTATTTAAATTGCTTAAAGTATGCTAGTAAAGCTATGGTTTCCTCAAAGCAGCCATACAGTGAAGGTCAGAGCGCATTTACCGGAGACATCATCAGAGTTTGATTGAGAGTTTCAGATATTTTTGAATCCCCTTCTTCCAGAGCAGTCACAAGATATACTCTGGCAGCAGGTGTTTTCTCATCGAGCATTATTTGCTTTTATGTAAGTATGATTATTCAACAGATGAATGGCCCAAATGGCTCTGAAGTTAACAGCCACAAATATGGCAAAGCACAGCAATATTTTCAAACCATTTCTCATGAGAAACCAAAGCAATATACTGACAGGCACTGACCCCACAAAGAAGCGTATGTATTTTATGACAAGATTTCCCTAGTAGGATTAGTCAGAGTCAGCTTTGCCCCCAATGATTTCAGGAAACAGAATTAACCCTTTAGTTGACTGCCAGAGCTCATCTTCACTCCCAAAAGATAGAAAAGTCTCATTTTAAAACAAAGAAAACAATTTCTACTTCCACTGGTGTCACAGAACATCCAGTGGGATCTGGTACCTGTTATTTCAGACTCCAGTGCTTAAGTTTCATTAGACATAGAATAGGAACAATACTTCTTAATCTGAAACAACATTGATATGTGATCACTACTGAGACAGCTTTCCTTCCAAAAACATTTTCTCCTTTTGCACAATCAAGTTGCATATAGATGTGCAAAGCTCAGTCAAAGAGAAATATAAAGGAAAGGGGAATCCTTTAATCTGTTTTCTCTTTCTGAAATCTCTGCCAGGTAAGACAGTAGTGCAAACAAGTATTTTCAGTTTGTGCATTTCTTCTATTTGCAGAAAGATATGAGGCTAAGGCCTCATTCATAATTGCAAAGAACTAATTTGAGAGTTTAGCAGAAGGACAATTCATTTCATCTCTGGACATAAAAGAGCTTCTAATAAGCTTTTCCCATCTACTCAAAAGTGATGTGTAAAGAGTTCAATAGACTTTAACAAATACAGGAACTAATAGACGTTCCCATTAAAAGAAACAGCCAATATGCTCTATTTAACAAATACAGGTAAATAAATATCACCACAATAATTAGGTCAATAAATACCACCACTGAAATGTCACCTACACAAAGGCTACACCACATTGGAACCACCTCTCCTGTACCATCATCTATTCTACTGTGTTGGAATCTAACCTGTGTGAACTGAAAATAGAGCCAAGACATAATGCAGAAGATTCGTATCTGTTTCTCATGGATGCAAAGGACCACAACTGGGATGTTGGAAGAGTTTCACCACTAGAACTTCAAGAGCTGCCTAGTTTTAACACCTGGGAAGAAAAAAATTGGGTTTTCTTTTACTCATACTGATTTAAATTAATGCCAGCTAAGTGCTTTGCTTTCCAAACAAGTGTTCTCCTCCCAGCACCAGAAGTGCACTGTAGTCTTTATTCCAAAACCTCCAGTCCTAATACAAAAGAAAATCAATTCTCACTCTCGACTGGGGCTGCAGACCTTCTCTTACAGTACTGAAAGTTACACAGCCATACAAAGAGCAGCATTGTGGTTTTCTGTCTGAGCTCTAGAATCTAAGCTTACAGAGTTTTTAATTGTTTTCTAGCAGAGACTGTTATAAATAAACCTCCAAATGCATCAGCCCAAATAGCAACTCCTGCCAAGCCTGCAGGTAGCCTCAAAGTTATGAGAGGTGTGAATTGCCTCATTCATTTCTCAAGTCTCCAGCAAAGCAGATACGAATTATGTAAGAGAAATGTGTTGAAAAGTTCTCCCTCAAAAGGCTTCTTGCAAATCCATGCACATGAGAAGAGAGTCACAGATCTAATCCTCACAGACTAAAGAGGAGACAGTGTTTTTCTCCACAACCATGCTTCCAAAATATGTAGGATTCTACATTTCTACAGTAAGCACTCCAGAGAGAAGGAGGAAAAATTCTAATGATAGAAAAGATATGAAAGGCACTGAATACCACTGGACTCAAAGCAGAAATGAGTTTAAAAGATGTCTTGGAAATACTTTCCTGATATCAGAAAACGACACAGGGTACCAGAAAAGCAGCACCAAAAGAACTGCACTCTGTGACCTCATTACACATTCTTTTTCTGGTGGTTCAGTCAGAAAACGTGAGCTTTGAAATACTCAGCTGTACAACTTAAAAAGGAACAGTTTCACTAGTTCTTTACTTCCTTTCTTCTTCAACTTGAAATCAAGCAGCTAAAACTACACGCACACCTGAAGTATCCCCTGCCCCACCACAACTCCTCTTTCCTCTGGACAGAACAAAAAACTGAACTCATTAGTTAATTAGTTCCTGTATTTGTTAAAGTGACTCTATGTTCCTTGCATACCAGTTGCCATGTCGTTAGTCCTCTGAGCTTAGCTATGTAATGATATTGTTCAACTGATCACCTAACACTCTGTACAGTTGTTTAAAACCCATCATTTGTATTTACTGCTTCCTTACTCAAATGATCATTTACTCCGTGCAGAAAAATGTGATGAAACTTATGATAACAACACACAGAATTAAAATTGTAATTTTAACATGAATCACTAATTGTAGTGTTAATAAGTACTAATTACCTATGGTGACAATTGTTATTGTTGCAAGGAATTTCCTATCACATTACTAAGAGTTGAAAATTCCTCTCTGTGATGCTGTTTATTTCAGTAATTTCTAAAGAAAATGGAGCCTAAAATACTTTCCTCACTTCTGGGTGACCCCTGAAAAGTCCAATCGATCCCAAAACAAGCAGTCCAAGGTGTTCAAAGCAATCTGGTATGTCCCAAATGGAGATGTGAGTGGGTAGGAAAATGCACATGTAACACATATATGGTAAATATTTAATTTAAAAATTATTTGCAAGTTAGGAGTAATGTGCAAAACACACCTCAAAGATTATGCTTAAACTATACAAAGAAAGCCAAGTTGGAAACTTGCGAATGTCAGGAAATCTTTTCCTATTCAGCTTTTATCCGCTAAATTACAAATTTGTTGCGTGTTCCCAATGTAAAAATATCTTCACTTATTTTCTTTTGACTGGAGGAAAGTAGGAAAATGTCAGTTTCAAAGAAATAAAATCAGAGGAGAAAATAAAACAAACACGATGCTCATGGAAGAGTCGGAATCAACCCTAGAGGTGTTTCTCGTAACACCTGGTCTGTTACTTTTCTCTTTGCTAGACAAGCAACTGCTGCTGGCCAAGGTTGAAACCACAGTGCTAAGCTAGATTCATCTTCGGTCTGATTCACTGCATATTTGTTACAAAGGCTTGAGAGAATTGCAACAAGTTGGAACAACATGTAAATGTTGCTTTGTGAGATGACAGTTTCAAAAGATTAATGAAAAAACACTTTTAAGATACTAGCAATGAAATCACGAAATGCTCATTACAAAAGTTGAAACATTAGAAACTAACCTTGAAAGAGTGATGGCTGGATGTTGCTGACATACTGAAAAGCATTTTTAAAGAACACCAGCATTGTGGAATACACTACTTGATTCTTATATTTAATGTGGGCTTCACTATCAAAGTTACTGATGTATCTGCAGAGATCTTTCATTCGATGCAAAATATCACCATAGCTTCTGAGGGGAAGGGAGACAACAAGAATTAAGCATGTTACACAGACTCTGCAACTGAAGAAAAGAATGCATAGTGAATATGAAAATCTCAATGTTCCTGCTGAGGATATCCCCCAGCATCAAGTCAGTGGAGGCTGGTAATACATGCTATTGTGAAATTGTACAAAACATTTACCATGTTTCTCTTTACTGAGGTACATAGAGGAGGATACCCCACACCACTACAGTGCTTATGCATGACTTTCATCATCAAGAGTTGATTTTAGAGACTAATTTGAAAGTGCTCTCTAGAGCTGTATTTTTCCTTTACATTGTACAGTCTTGAAAGAAAAGCTACTGTGAACCTACACAAAATGTTCTTGGCTTAAAATTGTTCTTCAATGAGAATTGTTCTTATTAAGAATTAAAAAGCCAAATTCTCCATGAGGGGAAATACCCAGCAAAGTAGAGCTTTCTTACCTTCTTCCCTTATCCATTTGCCACTCACACCTCATTCCCACCACAGACAATATTTTAAATAGCCTCTCCCAAGGATCTGTAATCTGGGATGATTTCTCTGTGAGACCATCTATTACATATTTCTGAGAGCTGCGCTTGCTTGGAGACATAATATCAGAGGAATCTTGTGAACCTAGGAAAACCAGCACATTTTTATCTTCATAAAGAAATCAAACAAACTGATTCATTTTCAAGAAGACATTTAAAAATTATGTTGGAGCTTTCAGGGTAACCATTCTTTACACAGAAGGCTAACAGGGAGGAGCAGGCATTTCTGTCTCTTTGTACAAGAGAGCTGATAGGCTATATAAGAACATCTTGGACATTTTGTCTCATTTTGTACGTTGAAGCATCATGAGCATCATGACTAAGTAGCTGAAGCACTGTGATTTTGGAATCAAAGAGCTAAGAAACACTAAATACTACTATTAATCCTTGTCTACGCGATACATTACATAAAAACAATGCATTTTTTATTTATGGACATCACTTCAGTGATACCAAGACACATTCTAAGAAAGCTAGATTTTGTAAAAATATTCTTACCTTGATATTGACTTTCTGTCTGTGCAGATCTAGTTACGTAGTTAATATAAAACTCCGCTGCTTTATTTAGATATTTATATAACAAGCTGGCAGGAAGCCGTACATCAGGGTTGTTAATTATCAGAGGAAGAACATCACAAACTAAAATAGAAAACAAACAAAAAAATAGTTTACGTTTGTGGGGGTTTTTGTTCTATTTCTCCTACATAAGGTTTCTCAATCAGCAGTGGGAAATTGGCTCTAGGACCAATTTGTACTATCTGCTCAGCCTGGACTAACATGACCTGAGCCTCTTGTGACTAAAGCAGTTTTCTAATCATAGTATCATGACAGAAGTTTACTGACCTCAGAACCCTGCCATACCAAAATGGTGCATAGTAAAACAAGAACGTTAGTGTCTTCTTACCAAATAATTTTCTAAAACAATTCACTGGAGATTCTTGGTCTTCAATACTTTCAGCATCTAATAATGTTTCCCCAAGGCCTACCTGTGTGAGTAGAGATGAAAATCAAACACTGGACCAGTGGTTTTAGAAACTTCTTGAACTGCAATTCAGTGGGGTTGAACAGTAATTCAGTAACAACTCTCTCTATGGCAACAGCATGTGCAAGTCTCCAAACATATAGTTAAACAAGCCACACTTAATAGCAGGTGAAAAGCAATGCTAGAAGATAGCAAAACAAGACCAAGGGAAAAACTATGCATGCAATTGTGTCAGTAAAGACAGACAGGTGAAAGTTATATATGACTGTTATTCTTTCATTTACAAAACAAAGGATTGTTTTATTTGCTTTGTTTTCTGCCCAATTCCTTCCTGGTGCAAGCTCAAGATACAGCAGTCTGAACTATTAGCTACAATTAAACATGAATAAAAAGATCCACCCTCTCACTAGGCAAAGGCAAATAGATTTCAGTAAAATCTCAAAAGATGGAGTGCCAATATCCTGAATAGTTACTATGAGCTTCTCTTACCCCATGTTGCACCACAGTCTCTGGGAAACGGCGCAGAAGTAGAAGGAGCATTTCTGCCCTTTCTAATGTGTTAAAGCACTGCTCTGTTGCCTTCAGGAGCATTTCACACTGGACTCGACCAGGAAGGGTCTCAAATAATCCTTAAAAGGAAAGAAAATGTTTAACTTGTGTCTGAATTGTAAAGATGACTGACAAAGCGTAAAAGACCATCAACATCACCTTGCTAGGCTGAACAAAAAGGGATTTCCTTATGGTTTTATCTGCTTTTAATACACATACCTGAAAAAAATGTCTGTTCCTTTCAGAGAAGACCAAATAAATATTTATCTGTGTTTATTTGGGTGCAAGGAGCTTGAATTGACAAGACAGCCAGTAAGTGAAATACTCAAAATCCTAATACTTAAGTATTTGACATTTCAAGATGCTTTTTCAAAACTGTTCATTTATTTTTTCACTTACATTCTACTTCTACAATTAATACTTTCATTACTAAAATGTAGGGTTTTTTCAATTTAAACATCCAGTGAGACACTAAAAAGAAACTCATATATTGTCCCTGTATGTTTTATGTATTCACTCTGAAAAATAAATACAGCCCATGAAAAATCAAATGTTTTTTTAGCTGGAATATCCTCAGAGCTTCCGAAGCACGTATTCAAACAGAACAGCAGATTATAGTTTGTCAGGTGTAAATCCTGCTTTCAAAACTGCCTGTGGTTGCCAGCAGTAAATACCAACTCCATCTGGACACAATTCATTTTCATATCCCTTACCACATAAATAAGAATTCACCCCATTTTTACGATCATTCACTGTTCTCTGCAATCTGTGCGACAATGATTTGTAAGTCCCACTCCACTTACTTCCCATTCAATTGCTCTGCTATGTGCTTCTTGTTCTGGCAGAGTAAGTCTACCCGTATCAGAGACAAAGCAATGGGAACCAGCTTGTCATGTCCCTTCGTTTTCCCTAAGCCTAACACACCAAATGAAGTCTCTAAGGCTGAAGGGAGGAAAAAAACCAAACTCTGCAGTCTACAGGCAAAGTTAGGAAAACTGACATTTATGTGCCAAACTAGATAAATGATCAGAGCGCTTATCTTTAGATTCCTTCAGGATAGAATCCTTACCTCTTAAAAACTGTGTCTGCTTGTCCTGGGAGTCATTCCTTAATGCTGATGTAATAACACTGATCTCCCTCCATACAGCAGGTTGGTCTGGAAAATTCACAAACCTGTAATAAAGTTTGAGGCAAGGAATGCAGAGCGATCTCAAAATCTGTCTCAAAGACAAAACTTTCCCAAAAAGTATGCGTTTGGGCAAAACAGAAAATGAAACTTTCCTTTTTGTATTTATTCTTAATTAATTAGACCTTTTGTGCTTAATTTATCCACACAGATTTTCAAAAACACTAGGTTTAGGTTGGACATTAGAAGGAATTTCTTCACAGAAAGTGTGATTAGACATTGGAATGGGCTGCCCAGGGAGGTGGTGGAGTCACCCTCCCCGAGGTGTTTAAGGAAGACTGGACGTGGCACTTGGTGTCACGGTCTGGTTGACAAGATGGTGTTTAGTCATAGGCTGGACTCAGTCATCTCAGAGGTCTTTCCCAAACTGATTCTGTGAAAGGAGCACCTGGGATAAAGGCAGAGTTCCAGCTCTGATTACTTACATGTCGTAGAGCAGCCTGCCTGCAGATGCTGTCCTTTCAGCATTCCTTTCAATAGTGTACATCTCATACTGCAAGAGCAAGAACAGAACATCAGCTTTCCTGAATATATTTATCAAACACATTACTCCTTCCACTCTAAAAATTTGCCCTCAATTTGCGACAGTAGTCTGCATAACAGAAAATTAAAGGACTGGAACATTTGCTGGAGAAATTAGGAGACACATTTAGACTACCTAATCACACATCAATTTAGGCATAAAATTTTGCATGACAATATACTTAATATTAACATTATTAACACTAACAACCTTCTAGTATCTAAAGGAGGCCAACAGAGAAGGACTCTTCATCAAGAAGTGATAGGACAAGTAGTAATGGGTACAAAATGAAAGACAGAACTTTAGATTATACATTATGAAGAAATTCCCTAACGTGAGAGTGGTGAGACACTGGAACAGGTTGCCCAGAGAAGCTGTGGATGTCCCATCTCTGGAAGTGTTACTTGAAGCAACCTAGTCCAGTGGGAGGTGGCCCTGCCCATGGCACGGGGGTTGGACTAGATGATCTTTAAGGTCCCTTCCAACCCTTAACATTCCATGGCTCTGTGAACACGCTGGTTTAACTTTTACACAAACTGAAAACTTGGCATTCAAAGAGTTCTTTGACCAGAGTTTGTACCCAGACAAATGCAATGCAAAGCCCCCACGTTGCTACAAAAGCCATAATGAGAAGAGGTACTTTAAATAATAATAGTAATAGTAGGGGGTTTCGTTTCGTTTTTTAACCCCGAAGTTACCGCGGCATCCAGCGCCCCGCCCCCCCCGCCCCCATTGGCCGAGCCGCCTGTCAATCAGCCAGGGCCGCGGCGAGGCCGTAAGGGGGAGGCCCCGGTACCGAGCGTGTGCGACAGCGGCGGCGCTCACTTGTATGTTGAAGTCGGCGGGGTAGAGGCTCCGCGCCGTGATGAGCCAGGCCTTGGCCGCCCACAGGTCCCCCGGCACCAGCTCCCGGGCCCGCTTCACCAGGAACTCGCAGTCCCCCTGCGCGGACATCTTGCGCCCGGCTCGACCTGGCTCCACCCCGGCCGCCGGGCGGCGCGCATGCGCCACGGCGCGCCCCGAGCCGGGCTCGCCCGCACTTCCGCCCCACCCGGCACGGCGCGCCGCCGAGAGGTGCGCGCGCTGGCCGCCATCTTGGAAGCCGGCAAGCGATAGCCCGTCCACTGCGCCGCGCCGAGTTAAATCCCCGGTGTGCGCGGCAGTGGAGCGCTGCCTTGCTAAAGCTGGAGTTCCTGCAAGTTAAAGCCCACTCTGAAAGCCCGAGGCATTGTTGCCTGGGCTAGTAGTTCTCAGAAGTTCTTACAGTCCACTGCCAAAGTCACCACGAGCAAATGCCAAGGAAAAGCAGGACCTTTCACCACGGATGTGCACCTACCTTTCAGCAGCTTGGAACTGAGTCTTGCTTCTTACCATCCGTTTTTAGTGTTAGGACCCTTGATTACAAACGTAACCCTTCGTTTTACTCAGTAGGAATTCTGTTTCTTTCCTTGTCACTTTCTTGTTTACTCCTTTCAAGTAGACTCTTCCTTTCTGGTGTTGCAATGGACCATACAGACTTTGTACATGGGGACTTCCACTGATCAAATCCATAAATCTGCACATCTAAGAGTTAGTGCAATAATCCCTTCAGCAAATAGTTTTAACAGACACGTAACCTCTGCACAGATAAAAAGCAAGGTCCTTGTTTTCCTGCTGAGGTGGCTGTGGCCATTCAAAGAGGTGACAAAGCCACAGCAGAAAGTCAGTCCCTCATAAAACAGGTGCCTCCTCTTCTCCTGCTCTTGCTATCAAACTGCTGTAGGATGGCACAAGTTCTTAAAAATCACATCTCTGCAATCCCCTGCAAGTGCAGCAGTGTTAATCACTGGCTGGTGTGTAGGTCTACCCAGAGCTCTTCCCTGTGCACCTGTGCGGTTGTATACAGCCAAATTTGATTGAATAATAATAATAATTTAATAGTTTTGCTTTGTGGGACTGAATATGGTAATAAAGTTGTGTATTTTGTCTTTTCAGAAATTGCCCAGCAACAGCTGATGGGTTGGTTGAGGTTCCCCATATGCTGCTTGTGAGGCCAGAATCAGGATGCTGCAGGAGTGAAATGGATGGCAGGGGATTACCAAAACTTACTTTTGAAAACTAATGGAGGTGTAAGGGGTTCCCTGAAAAATTGCTGATGCAGAATCACCCCTAAGACATCAGCTAAGCAGAGAGATGGCAGTTTTTCAGCCAGTTTCACAAGGAGTCCTGAAAGCAAGATGTTGCTGTATTTAATCCACTAGGCAAAGGGGAATACTTCCAGTAAATTAGAAACCCCCTTTCTTTTTTTTTTCTTGTATGTGTGCCTGTGTGTCCTCCAGACACAGGATTTGTTTGGGTTTTTTTTAAAGCTGTAAATAGTCTGGGGTTTTTTTTCAAATAAGATACTGCTGCCTCTTGCAGAGATTTGTTGAATCCTTGCTTCTGCATTCCTAATGCTCCATGCGTTTGCCAGTCCACTCAGCCCTTCCAGGCAAGGAGGAGTTGAGAGTCCAGTTTTGTATGATACAAACAGTATAACTTGACAGAACAGAAGAAGTCTGAAGGGGACATAAACAAAGGTAGTTGAGGCTTGGAAGAGTTTAAACCTAAGAAAGGACTTACATTGGAAGAGTTTAAACCTAAGAAAGGACTTACATTAAGGCTGCCGAACCCCTGGACTTAGGAAGTAAAACTGTTTGCTCTGTGATCCTCTCATCGATACAAGACAGGCAGCAGGATCAGACTTGTAGGGGATTGGGGCAAGTCATTCCACTGAGCAAGCAGGAAATACCACCGATGTTTCCTTTGTGGATGAGAGGAAGAGGAGCCCTGTGGTTCTTCAGAAAATGGGCACTATGTTTGCAACAGGTGACATAGGATGAGTATTTGAAGGTGCTTGGAATATAACTACAGTTTTTAGCCAGGTCGACTGTTTAGAGCCATTGCTGTACTAAACTTGAATTATTGATGTGCCAGTGGCACCGCATGCTTATCTCCCATTCCAGGAGCTAAGCATGTAGGTGGTGGTGGGGTTGGGCTATGCCTGTCAGGGACTTATAATGTCTTCCTCTCCACTTAAAGTGGCATTCCTGAGTTCTTGCCAGATTGTGCTGTTTTGATTTCCACAGTGCAGGACATGTCTAATCTCAACGTTTTAGCCAGACAATTAGAAGTGTACACAGCCTCCTTCCTGCAGGAATACAGGACTCAGCCGAAATGTCTACATGAGCCTTGTTTTTCAGGAAGAGACCTTCTGTAGCAGGAAAGAGACAGCATTGACCTCAAGGCAGTTGAGTCATCCCACCTTGTGAAGGATGATTTTTCTCTGGGAAGATGATCCCATTTTTTTGAGGAAGACCTACGAATAACAGAGAAAATGCTTGCCATGGATTCAGGCAGTGTAACTGATGCAGCACGGGGACAGATACATGATGTGTGCAAGGGCCATATTGTAGACTTTGGTGGTAACCCTTCAAATTCCTTCTGCACCACACAGGCGAGGCTCCGTGAGCCAGGAGAGTGTTTGGAAGGCGTTAGGTTGGCACTTGGCAGCGGCAAAGGGCCTTGAATGTCATTCTCTACCTTCTACATTTCTGGATCAGTATAATCCCAGCAGATAGCATTTGTTCTGTGTTGGCTTTCCTGTCTTGGTGCCATAGGCTGCTGCCACTCACACAGGCCTGGTGTATTAATAGCAAGTCCTAAGGGCACATACGTTGGGTTTTAGGTATGGGATAAAGTGGTCTACAATGTGGCAGTGCAAAGGTTGGGATAACTGCTGTGCTAAATGGTGTGGGCTTGAATTGATAGCCACTCCTTAGGCCTGGGGAGCAGGACTTGATGTCTGGCATGGGTAACAAGGAAGCTAAAGCTTTGCATAATATTGAAAAGGTTTGAAAAGTGTCATCTTCTGAACATTTTCTGAGTGAGGCCTTGGAGAAGTCTGTTTTGATCTAGCAGTGGTGGATTATACACAAAAATGAGGGATCATGCAAAAGGTTTTGATATTTTTTTAGATTTTTTAATCAGTTCTGTGTCCTTTGCTTTGTACAGAGGAATTACTACAGCTGACATGAGTTGTCTGGGCTTTCAGTCACTGAGAATTCTCAGTGTCTTCTTTGCCCCTTGCAGCTGAAAGACACTAAATTGAGATTGGATGACTGGATGATAGATAAGAAGGGAAAAACAAAAGGAGATTGGGAACCGAAGAGTGGAACAGCAAGGGATGTGTGGGAACCAATACAGCCCTCTCCATAAAGTGATATCTGTTAATGACCTCATAGGTGGCAATATCAGTATAAATGCTTATGTTTTATGTTTTAGCAGATCTGCTTGCTTCTCTCAAAATGACAGGATCTTTGACTCTGAAACTGCAGTTGACAGTTGAATCCAAATTATGGCTTCAAAACACTGAAGTTGACCACAGCCCATTTAATTTCTGTAATAGCCTAAGGCAGATTTTAATAATTGACCTCATTTTCACAGAATCAAAATAGTTTAGGTTAAAAGGGACATCAGGACATCATCTGGTCCAGCCACCAACTCAACATGCAGATTAATGTACTTTTATGATACTAAGATAAACAAAAAATCCATTTCAAAAAAAGAGCAAATATTACCAGTTTCCTTCGGGCTGCAGTTTGACAGTGATTAGTAGTGGGGAGTCTGGGTTTATAGAGGGAAACATTTAGGTAATCTTATGAGCAGGTGTTATTATTATGAGATGTGTTAAAATACCTGCCTAGCTTTTAGGTCTGGGAAACTGAACCAGATTGTAATTATCTTCCACACAGCACAGACAGCATTATTAATCACTCTTATTTCATATAGCCAAAGCTACACCCATATGACTCCAGTGACACTACAGCTAGGGCTTTGGACACAGTGAGTTGTCTGGTGTTGTGAGACCACAATAAAGCAGCACACTGCTTGGTGCACAAATAGAACCTTGCATTAATTTTACAAGGTTAAAAGCTTAGAAAAGGCTGTATTTCACTTCTAAGTTGAAGGTACTTTTTGCAGAAACTTAGTCTGTCATTTATGGAAACACTTTTTAGGAGAGAAATTCATTTTCACCTGGAAGGATTTCAAGAGAAGCTGTTAAAGAAGTAATTTTTCCATATAGATGTTCGCTAAGTAGAGAAAGAACACAAATACAGAGAATTTAACTCCTGCATATACTTCCTTTCCTTCTGCTGACTTCCCACATATTCAGGCTCATAATGTCCCTGTGGCAACTCTAAAAGATGTATAAATAGAAGAGAAATTCTAAATTAACCAGCTGCATATGTTTGTCCCCACTTTTAATTCTGCAGTCACGTTGAAAAGTGGATTCCACGGTTTGTATTTTCCCTTTTCTATTCCTGTCCCTTGCCAATGCTGTCCTTCCTTGCAAGTTCTTTCTGTGCACATCTTGCAGGCATTCATCGCCTTGTCATTTGGAGTGGCACTCATCTCTAAAAATGTTGCTGTCTGCAACCTCTTTTTGGGAAAGCCGTCGTGGGTTCCCTTTGTAGGCAGTGAAGCCCAGAAGGCAGTTCAGCAGACCAGATGCAGGTTTGAGTAGGTTGAACTGTGCTCTGAATGCCTTTGCTTAGGTCTCCATGGCTTGTAAAAGGGATGCAGGGCAGTGTCCTCATCTGCAGAGATCTATGGGGCGGTTTCCTGAATGTGGTGATGGATGTGGCTTTACTAATGTTTAACCAGGTTGCTCGGTGTCCTTACTCCGTTCACCATACGTACACGGGCTCAGCCTCTAAAGATGGCCTCAGTGATGGAGCCATCATTCCCGTCATTCCCGGGAGGGACGGTTCACTCATCCCACATAGCTGCAGTCTCTGGTGGCTCTCCGAGCTCTCTGCACTACACAGAGAGCTAGGCAGCAGCATGTGACTGCTGATTTCCTTTAATCAGAGAGCACTGCTGGGGCTACAACCTCCCAGTGGAATTGCAGTAGAGGTTTCCTTTCTAAGTACTGTGCCTTTCAGGATTGCTTTCCAACAGCACACTGAATGGTCTAAGTGGGGAAGGGAGTTTTAGCAAGCAGTCAGTCATCAATAGCATCCTGCTCTTAAGCCGAGGTAATGATGGCTAGTTTGAGTGTGCCTGCAGTTTCCCCAGGTGCGTGCAGGCCTGCTCCCTGAATGCAGGTATGTATATGTGTGCAATTGCCCCCATCATGTGCAGCCAAACCAGGAGAGCAGCATGTTTATAAAACTGTCCTTAAGAGCGATTGCCTCTTGAAGGAGCAGAGCCCATGTAAGAGGAGTGGGACTGTCTCCAGCGAGCCCTGGGAGACGATGCTGAGAGCATATTGAAAAGCTGTCTTCAGCAAAACCTTGCCAGTTTAACAACTCTGTTCACTGTTCCTATTGCACAGTGGGCTCTTTGACGCAACAGAAAGAGCTGCCTTTTTTTTTTTTTTTTTTTTTTTTTTTTTTTTTTTTGCTTCCTCTTAAATCCGCCTGGCCAATTTAAAGCTTGTGGATGTTTCTTCCCCCTCGGGGGAAGCTTATGTGAGGATTTTCTTTTTTAACAGTTCATTCCGTGAAACCATTTTTTTTCCTTGTTTGCTGTTAGAAAATGTTGGAGCTGAACATAAGGCTTTCATTGCAGGTCAGTGACTGAACTCTTGACCAAAGCATTTAACATTTGAGTGTCGATTTA
Organism: Picathartes gymnocephalus; assembly: GCA_013390045.1. NCBI lineage: Eukaryota > Metazoa > Chordata > Aves > Passeriformes > Picathartidae > Picathartes > Picathartes gymnocephalus. The sequence continues at coordinate 159,067 of WEKY01054368.1, forward strand.
GCAAGCACTGTAGTTTGGGAGGGAAAAGCAAGTTAATAAGGTTGTATCGTGTGAGCCCATGTGTGCCTACTACTGGAATAGGAATCTTTTTAGGTCTTCAGTGTCCGAGTTCTGTGTGGATGAATTTACAATCTTCCTTTTGTAGACAAATGTACCGCATTTATATTTTAGTGAGAATTGAGGTGATATCACATTTAAGTCTATATTATCTATTTCCTGAATGTCCCTACTCCCTTAAAATGCAATCAACCATACTGTGAATTTCAAATACAAAGTTCTTGTCTTTTTATTTGGCAAGGATTGTCTTTCTGAGTTTTAATTTTTTATTTCTTTTTTTAATTTTCTGCATACTTTACTGGGAAGCATGTCATTTCTGGGCACATGTCTCTGTAGGGAAGATAGCTATTTGATATTTTGTATTTCTTCTTAGATTGCTATCGAGGGAGCTAAGAAAGGATGTAGGCATATTGTTAATGTCTCTCTTCAAGCTATATTTGAGGTAAGGCAATCTTTTATCCTTATCTCTGAAATTAGAATATGAAGTAGACATAGTATTTATTTTCTTTATAGTTACTAAGATTATCTTGTTGCTATTTGTTTTTCTTATTAATAAAATGTGTTTATACTTTCCACAATGCTGTTCCTTGTCTATGTGACACTTAAAATCCTTTATTTTTATTTCAACAGTATCTACTACATATCTGCATGTTCCTATTAGCTTGTGTACTCCAGATCAATGAAAGACCATTTTTGTAATTGCTTTGGTTTTTTCCTCTATGCTTCTCACATTTTGTGGGAGTGAGTGGATTTCTTGCCCTGGGTAGGCAATTCTTGTGCAAACTTTGTAAAACTGAATTTCAAATTGTTTCCACTATGAATCACTTTCCTTGTAAGAGAATGACTTTTATGGTAATGTTTAACTTGAGTAGAATTATTTTCAAACATATACAATGTATTTTTCTTATATTCTTTTTTAATAGCAGTCCAAATAAAATAGACAAATAGTTATTCACATCAAGCTGTTTACTTCCTTGTCTACTTAATGCTGCTTCTTACAGGAAGTATATGCTTTAAAAGGTTGAATCATTATTTATGAGCATCAGAATAGCTGAAAGGTGTCACTGCAACATTGCCCAATGCAACTGCATTGAAAATGGTTTTGTGTGGGAAACCACTGTTGGTGAGTTATGATTAGTGCATGGGGAATTAGAAAATACTACTTCTTGTTCATGTTTCTTCTCAAGCAATTTAAGAGCTTGCCATTCAAAGGAGGTTAATTTTTCTTTTACCCTTTAATGTATCAAGTTACTGTTTTTATAATTCAGGATTTTTGCACATGCTTTCTGTAATTTTCTCATTATTTAAATCAATCCATCTGAATATTTGGGGCATCTCTTACATAGATTTAGCAAAATGTTTTAAATCTATCTTGTTTGGCTCCTCACATCTCTGAAGCTGTTTGCTGTTTGAATTCTACCTAGTGTTAGCTCCATTCAGGAGAAGTGTCCTTTAACAGTTTGTTGAGAGGTTTTTCACTTGGGATGGGGTAGGGAATGATAGAGGGTAGAGTTACAAAGTTACAGCAAACTATTCTTAATTTTATAGAACAAAAAATATTTACTACTGTAAGCATTTACAATACTCAAATGAATAAATTATTCAAAGGTGTTTTAAAACCCATTGAGACTTAACTTTCTTTAATCAACATTACACCAAATATTATTATTTTCTGTCATCTTATTTTTTGGAGTTATAAATTCATATTCTGTCACAGTGCAAATACACACTTTATGTCTGCAACCTCTTTTCTACTGTCAAAAAAAAAACCAAACAACCCCCTTATTCCCTACTGTTAAAGTTATCTGAAGTTGAACATTCCTTAAAAAACTTAAAATTAAGCAGTATAATAAACTAATGCAGTCTTTATATAACGTATTTTCTGGACTTTTTTCTGAAAAAATTAGATAGTATCTCTGACCCACCATCACTGGCAGAGGGTGTATTGGGCTGCCCCCCTTCTCTGGTTTGTGAGATAGCTAGTCTTGCTTTTCAAAGACAATCTTATCAGAATCCCACCATGATATGTTGACATTTCTATGGACATTACTTTGCCAGAAAACATGAATGGGCAAGGAGGATAAGTGATGTGAGTGGCTTGGTGTGGTCTTTGGGATCTTTGGAGTTGATGCAATATCATGCTGGATTCCATCCTTCTTGCTTCCCAGCAGTTACTGGAAGGTGTTCCTTTTTCCTGATGTTTGTCGTGTCAGCTTTCCATCTAGTCAATGTAGCAGAGCTCATGGCTTGCTATATTTCTCCTTTCATGCCCTGAACTGGGTTCCTGTTACCTGGTTAACTGGGTGCTTGTTTTCTTACCCTTGTGACCTGGTCTGTGTCTTGCCATGGCCTTAGTAAGGAAAGGCTAGTTAGTCTAAACCATGCACAGGTCAAGACAGGTTGAGAGGAAATGCGCTATGACCTTTTGTTTGTAACAGTTAAAATCAGCAATGCACTTAGAAACATTTATGCAAGATACAGACAAAAAACATAAGGCAAAAATGCTGAATCTATTTATACCTAGCTTCTTTTTTCATTTACCCTGTCCTTCTGATTTGATCCTCTTCTGACAAAATTTTCTTGTTTGCAGGTAGCTTACCTTTCAGGTCACATCTACTGGAAAAAGCCTGCTCACAAGCCTCCATCAGTAAGAATTTTACCTTCTGGTGAGAGGAAGCTCTGTCACACCGCATCTTTGGCCACACCAGCATACCTCAAGTCATTTTATGATTCTTGCAGAAGCTCTAGTTTTTTATTCAGTTGCACTACAAAAGTTTTCAGACAGTTCAGTGTTAATCTTTCACGTGCAAACCATTTCATTTGTATCCATCCAGATAAGATGTCATCATTGTTCTTAATGATTTCCTTATTAGAGACTGACAGATACCTTTATTAGTGTATGTGTTACCATCTTATACTTGACTGATTAGTCAAAACAGGAGTAAATGCCTTCACCTCCCTTTGGGACTTAGTTTTCAGAAAAAATGTCTCCTTGGTGAGCTGTATTCTCTACCAATGAGTAAATTAAGATATTCAATGCAGTGCAGAGTTCTGGCCTTCTGACAGGAGGCAGAAAGTTGATTGCCAGAAGACAGCAGAGAGCTGAGTGTTTTTTTGGTTTTTTTTAAGGCACAAAGATAAGTCCTCAGTTTTAGAGTAGTTACAGTTCTGGATTCTGTTTTCAGGTTCATCATCAACAGGTTTATGTGTTTTAAGCTAAACTGTACTATGCTAACCCTGTTCCACGCCAATGGGAATGTTCTTAAGAGTACATTAGCACTGAACATTGTTTAAGGATCATCTAGTTCCAACCCCCCTGCCATAGGCAGGGACACCTTCCACTAGATCAGGTTGCATTGCCTTGATAATAGAGAAACGTTACTCAGTCACTTGGACATGGGCATCATCCTCCTAGAGTAACAGACAGTGATAGAAACTCTACTGATGTTAATTCCTCAGAACATTTTTTTCCTTTTTCCTCTCCATTGTGTGTCTGACACTGGTTTGGCAACTTACTAGCAAGAAGACATGGAACAATATCCACTCCAGCAACCTTGGAACAGTGTGCAGATACCCCTGGGAATTGTTCCTACTGGAGATGGTTGAGGCATCAAGAATTTTCTGGCTTGCTATTTCTTAAAAGAATTTTTTTTTATAGCTGAGGCTATAAATAGTTGACAGTTCTTAAATTGAATAATCCCCACTTCCTTTCCAGGATAAGAAACTGGATCAAGATTTTTCAAAGCCAAAAGTCTGCAGCCCAATATATCTATTAATCATTTGCTTATAATTTTGCTCAGATTTTGAGACAATTCTCTTATTGTTCCTGTTTTGTGTATGGTGAAAAGACTCACACGGAATATTGCCAGTGGGCCAGTGGCAGAACCAAAAGCTGGACTTAAATGTCCTGCATTTAAGCTCGGAGTTTTGCCTACTAGATTATCTTTTATTGTATAACCATATTTAGAAATTAGAGTCACTTAGTTTTCAAATCAGTTGAGCAATCTGTAACTCCACCTGGTTTACTAAGTGATCATTTCTTTTGAAAGTTAATGAAGAATTACAGTCCAAAATGTTCAAACCACAGGAGTGATTGAATATTCAAAGTCCCTAAACCAAGACAGCCTCCCAGGCACATGGTTCTAAGGCAGAGAGCTTCAGAGAGTTTCGTGTTACCCAGACCAGTACTGATGGTCACTGGTTTGTGTTGCACTCACATCTTTTGCTGCGATGTGAATGGTGAAAGGTAAGGAGATGTTACATCCTTGCCTTTGTAAGTCCTGTGCTGCCATTTCTGCTAGCAAGGTGGTACTTCAACTACATCTGGGAGGGCAGAACATTTCAGTCTTAAAAGTAGGGTTTTAGTACTTGCATAATTTTAAGATATTTTTTCAGCATTTCCCCCTATGAACTGATTTCATAGAAGGTAGTTATGAAAGTGCTGGCCATGACCATAACAGAATTAGACAGAGGTACATGTGCCAGGAATCAATGGTAATCACTCAGTGAACCAGGTGCCTTCCAGTTTTGAAGAGTGCCTTTTGTTCATTTTTATTTTTTAGCTTTTGTAGCCAGTCACCCAACCCCTGATAGGACAGTTAGATTTCAACTTGCCCAGACCAGAGTATGTCTATATTTGGATTCTTTGCATTCATGTATCCTACAACTGATATTTTCATTAACATTTAGAATGACCAAACAGGTACTGACTTTTTTCACAGAGGGAAACTTTGAGTTGTATTGATTTTGAAAGGAGGAGTTTTACATCAAATAGTCTTTCCCATGTGTGCTTTTAATGTGGAGCCAGTATTTTAAAAAGCATTCCTCTTCAGTTAGAATAGTCTGAAAATAGAGGTAACAGTTTTGAAACACCCTTTGTACAGGAAAATTTGTATTATTTTATTTGTAAGGAGGTGGAGCCTCTTGATTTCAGGGAAGAGGTTTTAAATAAACATTGGGAAAACTTGTAAAAAGCTATTAGCAAAATATACAGCAGTGTGTATTGTGAATCATGTTACCTGCAGTGTTTTTTTCTCATCAGACTGCTATTAAGTAAAAAAATTATCTGAGGGGAATATGTAACACACCATAATGTTACCTCAAATCCTAGCAAATTTAAACAGAAATATTTTAGATTAATGAGCTTACTGTGAAAGTAGTGGTTACTAGCTTAGAAAGTGATATAGAGATTTGTTTGAGCCACAGGGATAAAAAACATGTCACTGACCATTCAATTTACAGAATAATGTGATTCTATGAGATAAAAGTCAATGGTGAAGTTTTCTCAGGCTTAATTGAACGATGTATATAAATTTATGAATTAATAAGCTATTCTAAAAATATAGCGGCCTTCTCTGAAAATTGTTCAGGAAATGAAAAGCACTTATGTAATGTTAAAGGAATGAAAGGAAAATTTCTTAGCATTAGAGAAAGGAAAATAAGGCTTCACTCTAAAATCCTTAGGAACTAACTACGCTAAGGAACTAGATCTTTCCAACTGTAAGGTACACGCAAAATTGTTTTGAGAGCATATCTCAGAATCTCTTAAAAGTATTGTTATGAATTGGTAGCCCTAGTTTTCAGATGGGGACAAAAAAAGGTTTAGAATTCTATGTGCATGAATGTTTGCATTTGTCCAGTGTGGTTTAGACTTCATTTTTCTTCCTTGCTATTGGGTCTGCCTTTTGCTGTTAACAGCCAGGTAGAAGAAGCTGAAGAAGGTTGCTGTAACATACCTTGTTTGCCAGCAACTCCAGGGAGTGGCAGGAGAGACAGAGCTATGTGGGACACCTAGATGTGCCTTGTACTCCAGCTGCAGGAGTATGTGGGAAGCAGAGCACTTCAATTTCACCAAAGCACCTCTTACACTGGAGTGCTGGTTCTTCCTGGTTAGCACAGGTGGGCAAGTGAGCCATGTCCAAGGAAGATGTAAGCTTTTTTACAGAGATTTTAGAGACATATGTGACAGAATTTTTCCAGTAAG
>WEKY01054371.1:10003-73288 GCA_013390045.1 Picathartes gymnocephalus
TCCCCTCCCCTTCTTGTACCTTTTGGATTCTAGTGCTGTCTGAAATACAGGTTAATACTACTGAAATGGTTAAAACAATAAAAGAATTTAAATTCTCAATATTCTAAACTGAGAATATATTGTTCTTTCCTTCCAGCCTGCAGCGTAAAACTGTACAGACAGTTGGACATCTCCTACTGGGATTTATGGGTGTGAGCTAGCACTGGTAGCTTTTGAGAAAGCTTATTTTTTCCCAGGAAATTCTCCAGCAGACTAACATGACTGTGAATATTGGGGCAGGGGGAAGTGGGATGTTAAGGTGTGTGGTTTTTTAATTTAAGATCAAGCACCTGTTCATAGAGAGAATCTCTACATAGTCCTCACTTGCTGTGCTTTGGTTTGCACAGTACAGGAGGCTTTGAGCATGTGAATATTTTGGGTGAAATTAAGCTTGAAGGAGAGCTCTGGCAGCACCTGTAATGCACATCAGACACAAAAAAAGGACCAGTCACTGGGACCAGACTAAAGCTGGTCTGAAGTAACAACTGCTAAAGTATGTATGTTGTGGCTGTCAGGTCCCCAGCACCAAATGTTTTGCAGAGATTGTGCTAATTGCAGATGTAGACGCAGACACATATTGAAATAGTCTGTAAATCATCTTTTAAAAGTCCTTAAACTGCTAAGCCAAAATTACACAATTACATGGGCTCTGCATACATAGTAAAAACCTGGACAATCCTACCTGCAGATTCCTGCTCTCTCTGAAAGCATTTGTGTACTAAGCCTGTGAATGTGTCAGCAAAAGTGTCTCTGATTGTTATGAGATTGGAACTGTCTTTCTGCATTGGCAAAGCTGCAGATTCCACCTCCTTCTCTACTGCAGACAGTGTTTGGTTGAACTCTGTAAAACTGTCCACTTTTAGATGATAATTTTTTCAGGAGGAAGTGCTACCATCACTGCTTTGAGCAGCAAGGTTTATGACTGACTTGAAATTTGCTTTTGTAGAGAGAAAGCTGGCATTGGCACCTTCTGTTTTTCCTTCTAATCCCCAAAACTACATTCTTCTTCTCTTCTTGCACCTCCCCAACTGCAGCTGCAAAAGAGCTGGTTTTTGTGTGATTTACCAGGAAGCACAGAGGAAAATCTCTGTGACCCTAAGCTGACTAACAGCAACACGCTTCTACTCCAGAAAGGGCCCCAAAAGCTTCTTATCCTGAAGTCTGTAGAAAAAGAGGTCCTGTAGCTTTTTATTCTCTTGATGAAAGTCTTGCTATAATTACTGAGCTTAAGGGTATTGAATTTTTAAAATCTCAATTCAGAGAACATATTAGGAAGCCCCTTTAGCTGTGCTACTAGAATGAAACCTAAGACTTCACAATGTCCATTGCAGGATTGTTTTGATGCCTGTTCCACAGATCTTCCCAAAGCATTTCCCATGGGTGATGCTGGCACTCCTTGCACTGTACTTCTGTACAGACACTGACAACATGGATGTAACCCTGCAGCTACTTGCCAGGTAGCATAGCATCATCTTAATTTTACTGATAAGAGTGACTTGTCTGAGGCCACAGTGGAAAAAAAATTATCATCTTGATCTCATCGTGATTCTCCGTGGAGTTCCCTCTGTCTGACAGCATAAATCAAAGGGGAAAAAATTAAATCAGTGGAAAACTGGTGTAGCTTTTCATCTGTTATCCCTGCATTCTCTGTGCCTTTCAAGATTATTTGATTGCCTTTCAAGGACATGGCTTTTAAATTTAATTAGCATGCTATCACTCTTTCCTCTATCTGACACGGAAAAGCTGGAATTAATTGCATATTGTCTAACTGAACCACTTACAGCAAGGCATTGCATTCATCCAGTGATGTGCCCACTGGTAGGTGCAAGAACTTGGGGCTCACTGGGCTGCTGCTTGCAGGCTGTGACCTGTAGTACTTGCAGGCACTACACCTGGAGCAGCGAGCATAAGAGCAGAAAGCAAAGATGACTCTCTTGCTTGTGTTGCAGAGCAAAGTTGCCTTGTCTGTGCTGCCTCTGTCTGCAGCAGTCGCTGTGTACCACACACATTTTGTTCATACAAGCATATGTGAATTTATCTATGTACTGTATGCATTTATAGGTGTGTAAATGCATTTATCTGAACTGGGTCTGGTTGGGATGGAGTTAGCTTGCTTATCGGCATCCCCTGTGGTGCTGTGCTTTGGATTTGTGGTGCGTTGTTAACACACAGATGTTTTGGCTGTGTGCTTGCTTGGCATGAAGGTTTTCTTTTTCCCACTCTGCCCCCTCCAGCAGACCATAGAACAGTTTGGGTTGGAAGGGCCCTTAAAGGTCACCTAGTTCTGACCTCCGCTGCCATGGGGGGTATATATATTGTATATATGTGTATATATGGGTCCACAGGAGGGCCATAAAAACAATTTGGGGTCTGGAACATCTTTCTCATAAGGTGAGACTGCAGGAGGTGGGCTTGGTTAGTCTTGAAAAGACTGAGTGGGGATCTCATTAATGCATATAAATATCTTGAAGATGGGTGCCAAGAGGATGGTGGAGACACTTTTCAGTGGTGCCCAGTGAGAGGGTGACTAGCAATGGCCATAAACTAAAACCCAAGAAGTTCTAGCTCAACATGAAGAAGAATTTCTTTACACTGAGGGTGGCAGAGCCCTGGAACAGACTGCCCAGGGAGGTTGTGGATTTCCCTGTGGGGACATTCCAAACCCAGGTGGACACATTCCTGAGTAACCTGCTGTAGGTGAGCCTACCTTGGCAGGGGGATTGGACTGGATAATTTCTAAACGTTCCTTCCAACCCTAACGATTCTGTGATATTAAGGTACGTATACCTATGTACGGTATGTATGTGTCTTTATACAGATGTATGTATCTAATTTACACACACCTACATACAGCTATAGCCGCAGACGTCCACACACACGGTTTGAATGTGCACCCAGACGCTCATGTACACACACACCCCTACACTCCTGTGCCTCTGCAGCTGCGTATTTGCTTGATATCTGCAGGACGTATGTTTTGCACGCACACTGCCCCGTATATCCTGTACAAACACCATCTCCCTGTACGATGTGTGTAAATTCACATCCCCGCTTGTCCCTCGCCGCTCTCCCGGCAGGCCGGGCTGGGCCGCGTCCCCATGGCAACGCCCGGGGCTGGCGCTCGGCCGCGGCCGCTCCCGCCCGTCGCCAGCGGCCGGGACGCGGGTACAGGTGGCACCGGGGAGCTTTGGTGTCGGGACAGGGTTTGGCGTCGGGACAGGGCGGGCCCGGGCCGAGAGGGACCGTCGCTGAAGTAAATGTAACCCCGCTGAGGCGTGTGTGCTTGGCCAGCATGTCCGGCGAGCTGAGCCAAAGTGTCATCAAGAGAATAATCCGCCAAGTCGGCCTGGAGTGCGCTGCCCAGGGTCAAAGCCTCTCGGAAACCTTAGTGGCCTTCATGGTAAGCGCGAAAGGAAGCGTTCAGGGGCTGGCGACAGCTGCGGCTTTCAGGGGTGACCTTAGCTTGGAAATACCTTGGTTTCCAACTGCCTGCATTGAGAAATTTTAAAGGGTCATTCAGGGACATCCAGTATAGGGTCCTAAAAACCTGAAAAAGTATTTTATTCCCCTGAAATCTGTGTGAATATAATGCTCCAAGAAGGCTGCAGATCCTGAGTCCTGGAAACTCTCTGAACTCAGAGCTCTTTCTCAGTTTTCTTATGCAGGCAGATAAACCTAAAAATGTTACCAAGTTTTAATAACATTTCTTCACAATTTCATAAATGAACGTGTGTATGTTTAATGCAGCAGCTATATTTGTTCTTCCATGTTTACCTCCTCCCTCTGTTGTGATGGATAATTTTTTTTCTCTACTGAGTTTCTCTACTCAGACAGGGCCAGGTAGTATAAATGGGCTGAATATTTGAAGAAGTGGTCTCTGATCCCACTTAAAGTGAAAATTTAATGGAATGAGTCTCAGTATTTTCCTTGGCAGACAACTATAAGTATCCTAAAAATATTCTACATTTTGGCATCTCTTAGGAGACACAGCACTGCTGCAGAGTATAGTCTGAATGTGCCTGGAAAGCTGTGTCTGAAGAAGGATGGAGCTAGGTTCCTTTTTTATTGATGACCAGCTCTTGATAAACTTATATATAAATGTAAATGGTTCACAGCAGTACTGTTAATCTGCTATTTTTTCCCCTAAAAGTGACACTGCAGCTTTTGAAAATAGATTGGGCTCAAAAGCAGTATAAACCAATTAGGCTGGAAAATTTTAATGAGTAAAAAATTCATGCAAGTGGCTAGCAAGATACCCAGCATGAACACCAATTGGAAACATGCGCATATTTTCCTGCATGCAGAACACTGGGTTTTTTATTCAAATGGTAAATGTTTATACCAATGCATATAACACCAACTTAGAAGTTTATAAACAACCATGATGGATTTTCAAAAAATGTTACTTAGGAAAATATTTTCCAAGTAATTTTTAAGGGAGCTGTATTTAAATGTTTGTATCACAAAAAGATGTTTTTCTTCATTTTGCCTGAGAACTGAGATTGAAACTGACGAGATGTGAAATGAAGTAATTTTGTTTCATTATCAAAGACTGAAATGGATAAAAAAGAATAGTAAAGAAATATTGAATGCATCTGAGATTTTTCAGAAAATAAAAGGTGAGTTTCAAAGATGATATTTTGAGATGTAAATTAGTATCTTTCTTTCGGCAATCTCTAGGTGAAAGCTGTTGTTTTAGATCCAAGAAATGACTTTAATATGGATCGAATCCTTACAGAAAACGATATGCAGGATCTTATCCAGGTAATAATTCTGACATGATGTTGAGAGTCAGTACGTATCTAAGACTATAGCATTATCTGCTACCTGTTCCTGTAACTAAAAAGACATACTTCCAAAATTTTAGTGCTACTTTATTCTCATGGCTCTGTAGCTAAAGACTGGACTATGTTTCCATAAAGCTTAGAAAAGTTTTATATGGAGAGAATGGTAGCAAAGGGGTTCTACAGCTGTTGTGAAACCTGTAGTAGATCACAATCAGTTCAGATGTTTCCCTAGAGATGAGAAAGAACTTACTTCTCTGCCTCTCTTTTTAGCTCTGTGTTACCAGACTGCTTGACACAACAAACCCGTCCCTAAGCACAATTAAGATGCAAGTTTACTTTGATATGAACTATACAAACCGAGGTAATTTCAAATATGTTTTCATAGAAGTTGATGCTGAGTTTAGAATTAATAATAGTAGTTGCTGTTAAATGAATGCTGGCAGTAAAGCAAAATAAAAATCCCAGGAGAAATTTACTGTACAGGAGTCTGATGGTTCAGTATGGATATAGTAGGGAAAAGCGTACATTGGATTTGAGAGTGCACTCTTCTCATGCTGTCTGAGAGATTTACTGAATCCTAAATACTGAAATGTATTAGGTTGCTTGAGGACAATTACACTTTCAGGTTCAGTGGTTAGCTGCCTTCAGCAAGAAAAGCTTGCACCTGCACCTGTGTGTCTGAAGGCACTCAGAACTCCGCTCATCTATCTCAGAGAAAACTCAGTGTTTTATCAATATCCCTAATTGGGACATTTGAATAATCTTGAACAATCAGTTTTAATTGAGTATGTTTTTGTCTCATCAGTAGTAATTTCATATGGTCTGAGAATGGGAATGTGGAAATAAAATGAGATGGGGAAAATGCCTTTGTTGTAAATGTAATTTCAGATCTCAAAGGGACAGTGGAGGCTGGCTGGGAAATAGAAGACACAGAACAAGAATAGACATGAAAAAAGCATTTCTCTGTGGGGAGATAATGAAAATGTTTTCCTGTTAGCATGGATTAAAACCAAAAATTAGCAACACTGGAAGCTGCTCCTAAATCCTCTGAACTCTATAAGCTCAATAACTCCAGCAAGTTTTTGAGATCCTATGTAGTGTTCAAATTTGAGCATGTAACTTCAGGCGTGTTTGAAATGTGTGTGTGTATGTTAGGTCCTCTTACAGTCAGAGGAGTCCAGAGAGCCAGAGGCTTGCTGTTAAATTTGGCCTGAATAGTTCTCAGGGCTCTACTGACTGATGTTAACCATGCTAATTTTATTAATGTTTAACTCTACTGGTTTTAATTCTAATGGTGTGGTACTATGAACATCTCTTCCACATACCTATGCTTCAGAAACCTTAAGTTGGTGCACTGACTGTGGAAATGAATTGCACCCCCTGTATAAGCCAAATTCCAAAGAATTTAGATAGCACTTTCTAATTGTCCTTCTTTTCTAGATGAATTACTCAGTGAGCAGGAGCGTGTTCTGGAAGGAAAACTTGCTCCTGTGGTCAGAGCTATCACAGAGAGTGGTCCACGTGCACAAGAAGAAATGGAGAAAGTGTATCAAAAGATTGTTACCTATGTGCTGCTGAGATCTGGCCTGGGATCCCCAACAGATATTGAGGCTGTCAGGGAGGTGACAGGTCAGTAAACTCCCAGCTGTGAAATAGGGCTTCTCTTCTTGAAAAATAAAATTTCACCTTCTCTTTGCTGATATTTAGATACAAACGTGGTAAACTGTGATGGATGCTTACTATCCAAACTGTCACTGCTTAGCCTTGAAGTGTAAATTTCCCATGGATTTCCTACTTTTTGCATTTGTTCAGGAGAGGCTATTTTTGTTTATTTAATGATTTTCTTCTCTGTTCTCTTGTTATGAGGGCTTTCTCCCACTTTGTAATACTTATAGCGGCCTTGCAGAGTGTATTGCCCCAGACAGAGATGATTACTTTCATCTCACTCAGTAAGAAGGACAAAGAACAACAGCTGAAAGATCTTGCCATGCTAGTCACAGGAATTCGTTTGTACAACAAGAAATGCCAGAAAGGAGGAAGCAGCATTGATGACTGTAAGTAAACAACTGCATTTGAGCTAGGTATTCCCGGTTCATTCTTCCTGGCCTTCTTCACTGGAGCTGCTCCAATAGCTTCCCATCTCAGGGAGGCCTGTTATTGTTATTGGTATTTTACAAATTAAGAAACTGGGAATTGAAAATGGTGCAGGTTGCCTGAAGTCTGTCAGAAAACCCATGTTGGTTGTAGCAACAGAGCTGCATCTACTATAAAGCAAGTTTTCTCACGTTCCTTGACTTGACTGTGATATTTCCACACCTGTAATTCTAAATATTTGAAATAACCTGACTAGTGAGATAGGGTGGTTGAGTCTGGTTCACAAGGATTGAAGACCATTATGCTCAAATATTGCACTTTAACCATTTGATAATGATTTCATTAATTCTTTTTATACATACTTTCTATTTATTCTATGTGAATAGTGCCAGACATCCTGAACAAAGCCATTCCGTCAGCTACACAGACTCTCGATGAACGTCTGAATTCCTGCCAGCTGCTAGCCCACCGCTACACAGCCCTGCTGGAATCCATGCAGGAAGACCCCCAAGGATACTCCCAGCTTAGTACTTCTAAATTAAAAGAAGCGCTATTCAATGTGAGACAATATGAAGCCTTCCTTTGCATCCTTCAGGTGAGATATCATCGTGTTATATCCTGTGGACTTTTATTGCAGATGGAATGTCTTCAAGTTACCTATGTGTACAGGACAGAAATATAAGAAAAATTACTTGGAAACAAATGAAATAAAATATATCTCTAGATAAAGAACCATAGATAGTTTAGGTTGGAAAATACCTTTAAAGTCATTGAGTCCAACCATTAACCCATTAGCCTGGCACTGCCAAGTCCACCATTAAACAGTTGCTTGCATACTGATTCTCTGCCCCAAAAGGCATGAGAGAAAAAATCTCCTTGATCAATCCATAAATCATCTCAGTTTTACTCTGCAGACACCCCCAAAATATATGGAGTCATTAAAAGTCTTTGAAGAATACGATTTAAATTCTTGTTTTATTAATGAAGACCTTTTCATTTGTCTTTGGAGAAACTGCAGGATTTTATTAGTCTTTCCTGTATGAGGCATTGAAAAAAAGTTGGTTTGGTTGGGGTTTTTTTGGGGTTTTTTTTGGTTTTTTTTAAGTTCTCTTCATTGGGAAAATGTAGAGGATTTTCTATAAAAATTGGTAGTTTATGTGTAAGTGAAGTGCCTGAACACCTGAACATTTAAGGAAAAATGTATTTTGTGGAAAGATAGAGTATGTTTCGTTCCCTAAAACAGTTGTTCTGAAAATAATTGAATGAAGAGATCCAAGTAAATACTTATTACGAAACTTGATTTTTTGAGTGTGATACATCTTATCTGGAGTTCTCTTTCCAGTCTGATGCAATTACAAGTGCTCAAGAAGTTGAATCGTTGGATGTTCAGTTTGAAGCAGCAATGATGGTATTGAAAAACACAGTGCAGGATAAGACTTCCATAGAGTCCAAAGAAGTTTTTGTAAGTATTATGAATGGAAAACCCATTACTTCTTCAGTAGAAAAAATTATTAAAGTAAGATACATTTCTGGTGAATAGTTTATGTTTAGAAAGAGGCTACATATTTTCTCTCTATTACAATATCACCTGTGATTTTTGAAGGGGCAGCTAAAAGACTTGCTCTTAAAGTAATAAAAAGGCAAGGTACAAAAAGGGAGCAAAGGAATTAAATGGTATTTTACTGTAAGTGTCTTGAGTTATTTGTCAGTATTTGTAGATTTACAGTGATATCTTCCTTTTTTGTGTGTGTAAATATTCTTTCCAGTTCCTTGCAGAAACTGTAAGAACATAATGATTGCAAACAACAGCATATCAGAGTGTGATTCTTTCTAAGTTTCCTCAGATAGCAACCCCTGTATTTACAGTATGAGTCATTAATACAATTTTTCTGAAGAAACTTGGTTTCTGTGATGGGGGTGTCAGTCTCTTTTTCCCTCCCAATAGCTTCTGAGCTTGTTGGCAGGCTTCAGTCACATTTGTCAGAGTCGATAGATATCAAAATATGTCATTTTCTGCAAGTTTTGTGGAAAAAAAAAGAGCAACTAGAGCCACACAACTAGAGCCTTACCAAGATCAGGTCTGAAATGGTTTGTGTGTTCTCTGGCCAGTGAGCAGCCGTTGAAGGTACCTCAGCAGGATTGATATTCTGCACTGTTGCACCCTTGGTTGGGAGCTACAGGACGTGGAAATGAGGTATTGTGGGGAGAGGGAATGAGAACTGTGAACTACAGGTATTATGAGGGAGGCTGCTTGATGAGCCTGTGAAAACCTGGGATTATTATGCTGGCATATTATAAAGGAAACGGGAGAGAAATATACTAGAAACCAGCTTCATTTAATTTGCTTTTCATGTAAGAGCTCATTATTTTGTGTGATTTCATTATCATTCCAATTCCTTGCAGTTAGCTGCTGCACCAGCATGCAGTTTCATACAAATTTTAGGTTATTTTTCAACATTCTGAGCTAATTATTAGAAAGCAAAATAAAGCTTACTGTGGAGGAATGGGAAGATCATGACCCCCAACTACTCTGAGTATTTTTTACACTTCCCATAAGAACATCCAAGCTGGAAACTCATGGGAACAGCACTTTAACTGAGTGATCCAAGCTTCAGTTTATGTATGTTTTTGATTTTATAAACCAGATGTTCTCATTTGGAGAACATTTTACCCTTTTGTCCAGCTGCTCAAAGCAGTTTTTCCTCTTCCATATCTTTGTGAGGCTTAAGTGACTGATATACCTTACCCTTTTCCCTAAAAGCTGTCTGTTATTGTCTGCTGCCATCCTAGAATTTTTTTTCTCTTCTAGTTGGTTAATTGTTTTGTCTTCTCTGCTGAAGATAGGATATATAATGCCTTTTGATTTCAGATCCTTTTCGGGTTGAGATTTTTCTATTAACAAAACATTTAAATAAATTTTCTTGTCTTTGGCTTGTTGCTGACAAGCTGGATCCTCTACAAAGGTAGAGAAGCAGGGCATTTTGTCTTTTAAAAGCATAGGATAAGGCCTATATTTGTCGTAAACATTTGTTTTAGGAAAAAAAGTACATTTAATTAATATTATTTGTTTATTCTATTAAGAATGTTTTTGATCTTCCTTTAGTTTCTTCCATTTTTGTAACCATAACATTTCCACAGCATTAGCAATGCTGATGAATTCCAGAGCTGGCTCTGTTGGCTGCTCCTGTGATAATGTTGTTAACTTGCATAAAATGTGTTGTTAAGAGTACATTTCAGATTGGTTGAGTCTCTTCCTGTAAATGCTCTCTGTGTGTTTAGATGTAACAGGGCACATTTTATGTCACTGTCGTCGAAAACAGCATTTATGCTTAAAGCTTATTGGCTGCTTCTTTTTGTGCCTACACCTGTATGCCAACAGCATGTCAGTGCTGGGAAGGGCAGCTTCCAGTTTTGCCCTGAACCCCGGACCACTCTGAAGAGGCCTGCACCCCTTCCATTTGACACACATTATGGCCTGGGGGATATGGTACCAAGTCACTCTAGAAGCAGGACAGACAAAATAACAAAACCTGATAGTTTGTATATAGGTGTGGTTTTACCTAGTTTGGTAATAAATCAGGTCTGTTCCTTCTGGTCCTTATTCCTGTACACCATATTTTCAGTTATAAAACTGTATTGTTGGTGAAGTGCTAAATTCAAAGCATGGTCATAGAGTACATTTATGTGGGAAAGACTCTGGAGTAAAATATAGAAAAGTACTGCTCTTGCCTGTGGGTTGACACGCTGAAAATACTTGCTTTAGGTATATGAGGTGGAAGCTCCTCTTGCAGTGTCCCTGAGTTTCTGTGGAATTTCTGGTTGCTGAAGGCCTTGGAGATCAGCCCTGCTTTGTTCATAGCAGAGATTGCTGTGCACAGTGCCTGAGTTACACTGTAGACTTAAAACAAATCTGCATTTCAGGTAATTTTCTTTATGTTCTAGCCCCTGTTTATGGAACTTTCTAAGCTTTGGACTGGCTTTCAGGATGAAATGCTACTGCTAAGCTTCCTCACAAATATGGCTGACAATCTGCAACAATTCTTGGAAATCCAATCACAGCTTTTTCCAGTGGAAATGCTAACATCTCTTCCAGAAGGAGTGACTGTGAAAACTGATGAGGAAAGGATAAAAGAAACCATGGGTATGGAAAGTTAAAGCTTTTTGGTTTTCCTTCATTTTCCAAGATTTTGTAGTTTGAATTTTCTTCACAAAAGGTGCTTTACTATATATTGATTCTTTAATACCCAGAATTTGCACAGTAAATTAAAATAAGCCTCATAGGGTGTAATTTGCATTTTCATATAGTGTAGTTTGGAATTTTATTTTTACATACAAAATTAAAATATAGCTTCTAGATACAAATATATCTTACAAAAATGGCAGAATGATCAGAGAATATTTATAATTTTTTGTAAAAATTTTTGAAGTGTCTTTTTATACCTTTCAGAACTTTGGAAATGGAGGGGTAGGGGATAAACAAGATTATTTATTGGGGCTTCAGTTACCAGAAGTGTTTGTTTGTAAGATGGTATCCCTCAGAACCAAGTTTTGTGCCAGGGTGTTTGTAATGCATGGGTGGGTGAAAACAAAATCAAGGAATAAAATATTATCTTCCTGTCGTTGTCCCCTGTTTCCAAGGAAAACTAATGCTACTAAAGATGGTCCCTGCAGGACTGATTTTTCAGTAGGTTCTCTTTCAAGGCAGGACTAAAGTTTGGCTTTTGGGATCTTGGCACTGCAGGTCGTCCTGTGAAAACCAGAGTAATCTGGTCATCCTGTAATATTATTATCTTTTAAACGTCTGTATTTTAATATTTAAATCCTTCCTTTGTTTTATCTTTTCTTAGGAACCAGAGTAAATATTTCTGATCTCAAGAACCAAGAATGGCTTTTTCCAGAGAATACCGATAATTTTGATCAGTTGATAATCCAGTACCATGGTTTCTGTGCACATTCAATTGGTGTGAAAGGTCTCACTCTACCAGGTATGTTTGTAGTTAGACATTTTCCATACTATATATTTACACATGGACTAGGGAAAATGTAAAGGCATTCTGAATGCGTCCTCTTACATCAAAGAGCTGGAATACTGTTTTTCCACATTTGCAATTTTCACTCCAGATAACTTATTTCACTTGTTAAAGTATCTTTTTTAAAATACACAAATAAACTGCCCTTAGTGGAAGGTAGGAAGGTAGGGGGGCTTGAAGAACAAGCAGGGCAGAAACAAGATGGGATGGATAAATGTTTCTTCCTGTTGTATGTGTGTCCGTATAACCTATACTGCAGCTGAATACAGGTTTGGTTACTGTTGGTAATGTGCTATAATGAAGTCATAGGGAAATGGCCATTCCTTCTATGTTGTGTATCCGTATGTTGCAAACATGCCTACCTTACATGTATTTACTGTTCTTATAAATACTTAAAAATACTTCTTATTTTTAAATAGCCATGACAAAGTACTAAAATTCTTTCCTGAAAAGAATGCAAAAGTGCACTTGATTAAGTCAACTAATAGTAGGAATTTTAGGTCTCTCTAGGTTCATCTGTTTTGAAAGTTAGCCTTATTTCAGCTACCCTAGTTCATGTTTTCTGTCTACCTATCCTTTCTAGAACCTGTCCATATAGAATTTTTTTAAATCTACAGAAGTTTGGGAGGAAGATATGTACATTTACTTGTCAGTATTAAAGAACAGATATTTTAATGACAATGTTATTTACTTACACTTATTTAGTATTGCACGTAAGAACGTCTGTCCAGAGTTTGACTGAAGGTCTCTCTAGGCCTGTATCTGATTATTGCACATGGACAGTCATGAACACTTTAAAATTATGAGAATTCAAGTCAGAGTGATCCCTCATTAATTATATCCTTCCTTGTTCTAGCAGTTAGTGGTTATGGGATTTCCTGTGATTAATGTTAAGTCTATAACCTTCTGTTGAATAATCCTTCAAAGAGGTTTTTCATTTATCTAATTGATTTTGGAATCCATCTAGAGTTTGCCATGGGATATTCTTATTCTCAAGAGCCCCACAATTATAATTATATATGCTATGAAAAGGTACCTCTTTTTGAGATGATTTTAAGCTCTGGCTTGATAATTTCAACAAAGACTTGATAGTCCTTCTATTAGGAAAATTAGTAAATAGTAACTTTATATTGCACAAAATTCATGATTTATAACCCCCTATCGTATTATTTCTTTTTTCTTTTTAATGCTGAGGAGTCTTCTTTCTTTAACCTCTCCTTCTATGAAAGGTATCACAAGCCTTTGATCACTCCTAGCTCTCTTTTACTTGTTCTGTTGTGTTGGAACAAAATGTATTATTACAAATGCAACCTACAGGTTATTATAATGTTGGTTTTCTCCTCCTCTGTTTGCATACTAATAATTCCTTTTTTGACTGAGTATTTTCAAGGCACTGTCTATGATGGTTCTGATATTTCCTGGGCAATGACATCTGAAACACAGCCTGCCACTGTCCTTGAAATCAGTTTGTGTTTTCCTATATAAGTTACTTGGCCTTTATTGACACTTCATTTTCTCTGTTAATTTTTTGTTCAGCTTCCTGGCTGCTTTATCTGCTTCTTCAGTTAATCTCAGTGTTATGCCCTTTGATATAAATGTACTGCTGAACTGCAATCAGATATTTGCTGGAGATTATAGGGGAAGCATTTGAGGGTAGAGACTGGTTTCCTATGCCTTTGCTATATATTTTATCTGTTGTTTTTCTGAGACATGCACCTAAGGCATGCTGGATGTGAACTGATCAAAAGCAGTTTTACTGACCTAACAAAACAGACTTTTCTAAATATATAAAAAAAACTTTCTTTCAAGGGTTTATACTGAGTTCAGAAAAAGAAGGAAGCAAAACTAACTTGAGGGAAACACAGAATCTGGATAACAACTGTCTTTTGTATTGGATATCATACTGTTCACTATTTTAATTTGTGGAGTTTATTTAGGGTTGGCTTTTCTTCTCGTTTTTAGGAAATCCTGCTATTGGAATTTTGAAGCACAAGGAGAAATATTACGTTTTCAGTTCAAAAGAAGCTGCATACATCTTTGCTCGAGATCCAGATAAGTTCATTCAATTGAATATAGAAAAAGCAAAAGAATATGCAGAGCTAATTCAACTGCTTGAGCTCCGTCATCAGTTTGAATACCTTGTTCCACATGCACAGGTACACACTGCCCATGCCTCTTGCTGAATAGCTGCTGGGTCACCGGTTGGTCTGTCCTTTCTAAAAGAGAACAGATGATACGTATCTTTAGGAAAGAAGTAAAATCCTCTTCCTGTCTGAAGGTCCATCTTTTCCAGGTCTTCAAAGTGTAGAAGAAACGTTTGTACTTAATGTCATTCTCATCTTATCTCTTCATAGGAGAATATGTAGATTGAAAGCATTTTGGCAGTGATAAAAGGTGTTAGCCCATAGCCTAGGCAGGTCTTGTGTCTGATGTTTCTTTTCTTCATTTTTGCAAAAGTAGTTTTAAAAGAACAGTAAATAAATGCAACAGAAGATAAGTCAGATATCACGTTAAGTGGAGCTTTAGCTTAGCAGTCCATCCATGTGTGCTAGATGAGGGTGTAGTGATATCTAGGGACAGGAGTTTTGGAACATATTACAGACTAAAAGCAGAGTCATCAATAATGAATGTGATCATGCTACTTTGTGAAATTCAAAGACTTGATTTGGATTTATAGACAACATTCTCTGTGATCTATTGATGAACTTTAGGTCCCTAAGCTGAACGTTAGTTCCCTTGAACTGGCCTTTGGTTTGAAACAGTTTATATGCCAGCTATAGCAGAGATGTATGCACTTCTCCCAGTTATGATTTGTGATTTTTAGTCCATTCATGAAAACAAACTGAGGTGCCTGCATCATAAAATACTGGTGATGGTGGGACCCTTTTTTTCCAAAATCCAATGATTAAGCACTCACTAGGTATGCAGGAGCCTGCAACTCAACTGTGGCCTCTGCCTCAAGGATTTTCTGTCAGAAATTAAATCCATCAGATACTTAATGTTTTCCTTTTAGTGGGGACATGGGGAACAAAAATATTGTTGAATGTAAAAATCATTATCCACTAGTGGTTTGCAGGTCTCTATTTGCTTTTTAAAAGTAGCACATCCATATGCTCTCTGTATTCTTCTCATTAATGCCTTGCTTGGCTTTGATTGTTTCTTTTCATCCAGGCCAGAAATGCCAAGAAAGGTTCGATGAAACCACCTCCAAAACATGACAGTGGTACTCAAACTGATACTCATATCTTGCCTCCGACTATTGTGAGATCCTATGAGTGGAATGAATGGGAACTGAGAAGAAAAGCTATAAAATTGGTTTGTACTGTTATTACCAGATTTTCATTGCTGGATAACAAATTTGAGAATAAATTATTCTTAACTTTTGTTCTTGAAACACAAAGCTAACCTTTTATTCAAAGACATACATTTCATTACAACTGGTTCAATTTTTTTTTCTAGATATTGTCTCTCCTTATTTCTAGACTTCTTCTCTCACTTCTTCCTTATTTTTCCCTGTTTTTTGAGCAGTGCTTCCACTGCTATATCTATTAATTTCAAATTTTTCAGTTGCCTTCTTTATGTAGTAAGAGTTTGTTTTGAATTGAATTTCACTGAATATTGAAGTTTTTCTACATTCAAATCAACTTAATGGGTTGAAGATACTACTATATAATTTTTTTTGTGAAAAAAAGCCAGAGCAAATGTTTGTCATACTATCAGGATGATCTTCTAATGGATTGGAAATCAGTCTGTCTATAGAAGGTTGACCACATACATACATAAAAACTTTTAAATTAACAGCATATATCTTAGAAGCTTCTTTCTAACATTTGCCTGCACATGTAGTTGTCAAGGTATAGCACCTGATTTTCACAATTCAATCAAAATGAACAACTTGTGAGTACAGGGAATATTGCAGCTAACAATGTCAACTGAACACAGAATACTAAAGGGTTTTTCTTCTGTGAACAGATGCACTGTGGAGGTCTGTGGTCTGCTGGGCAGCCTATTTCCTTTCTGTTTTTCTTTTTGCCACGAAGTCTCTAACATTATAAAAGGAAACTAAAATTTTGGACTGAGGAGTCTTGCCAGTGTTGATAGCTTGAGAAATAGTTGTTACTGAGGTATATAAAGAAGCCAATTAGATTTACAAGAAGCCTAGCTAAAAGCCTCTTTTGCTTCTGTAAAGGACAAAAGTATATAAATAAACATAAGATGTGGTCAGTGGCTCTTCAGCATAAGTAAAAGTGGATTTTTTCCAGTATCTGATCCATGAAGACCATTCACAAACAAATTTGTAGCTCGTTAGTTCGAAATAGTTAGAGAATGTACTTTAAAGTACTAAGGATGTTTTAGCCTCAGCTGTCTGAATGTGAGATTAGTGATGTGGAGCTGAAATAAAAAAATCCCAGATGCATGCAAAAGTGCTTTGACTATGCTAATTTGTAACGTGGAGGTGATAAAACATTTAATATCAAAGTGATAAAATAGCAGAAATAGTTTACCAGTGCATCAGTGAATTTGATACTTCAGGGAAGCATCAGACATATTTGTGGCTTTTGGTAGAGGATGAGCTCAGATGCCTTTGGGGTTTTTTGTGTTGTCCACACTTAGCCAAAAAAACTTGTTGTGGTACAAAATGTTAAAATATTAGTTTGTTAGAACACCTATATGCTGTTAGAAGTAAAAATTTTTGCTCAAATTTGTTTCTCTGTGCAAGCACAATTCCTTGTAATAGCATACATTCAATCATTAAAACCTTCAGGAAAAAGAAAGGACTTAATATATTCTTTCTTCCCATGCTGTTTCCTCTGTAAGTTCCTTATTCTCTTTTTTGGATTCTCCTTGATGACTCTGCATATAAGATTCAGTTGTAGATTAAGGTACCAAAATGTGCCTACATTAAGGTGCTTCACCTTCCATTCCAGCAGAGAGAGACCTCAGTGGTGGAGTCTGGAGAATATTTTAACTTGCCCTGATACATTTAGAACATTTGGCCAGCTGTATCACTCTCCAGCTTCCACTGACTCCAGTCTTCACTGACTGGACTGGACTCCAGGGACTTTCTCACTTACATGGAGGAGTCTGAATTCCAGCATGAGACTGTATTTTGTATATTTTGAGGAGAACATTACATCATAATTTACAATGTTTATCATTGCCGACATAGAAGGCTCAGTGGAATAAGGAACATTTTCTTGTTTCAAGTGCTGGCTTTGGAATATTAACACTTTGTGAGAAGTGGTTTTGTTGTTGCATCTACAGCAATTTCTGTGAATAACCAGCTTTAATCATAAATTACCCTAGCTTGTATCCCTTGTCAAGGGGTTAGTGAGCAGGGTGGTGTATGAAGGCACTTTTTCACTTTTATCTGATACTTTGTGACACCAACCCTTAAACCTCATCACATTTGGCAGAAACCAGAGGAGGACTGGAAGCACTTGCCATGAAAACTTTTTATTCCAACAAAACAAAGGAGAAGAATTTAACAAAATTTGAAGGACAATGACCAATGGAAAATACGACATTATTAAGAGACTCATTTAAAATTGTGTGGGTTACATAAAGTGCTGTTCACACATCCTGTTAGGTCAGGACTTGCCAAATCAGAGTTGCAGCCATGTATTGACAGGAGGGTAAGGTGGGCCATGTTCCAGGTTTGTGTAGCCCACGGATGTGAAATAGACAAATACTGCTGAGGATATACTGGTGCTAAAATATTCAAGCAAAGTTTTGCTTAATCGGATTATTTTTGTGTCTTTAGGCCAACTTGCGCCGCAAGTTAACTCATGCCATGCAGACTGATCTCAGCCACATGAGAAGAGAGAACTTCACCCAAGTGTACTTGCCAAAAGATGTTGGCACCCAGACTAAACGTGACAACACAAGCAACGTACCCAAACCTCAGATTTTCTTGAAAGGTCTCCGAGGAGGATCATTTCCCACTACTCATATGGTCACAGTAGACTTAACAAGACCACTGGATGAAACTTAAGTGAAAAGGAGAAACCTGAAGACACATCTTGAATGTGTATATAAAAATCCCTGAATATATCTGAATTTAGACACTAAAGGTTTTGCTGTGTCTGTTGATTCCAGGAAGAGTTGGTCTGTTTTGTTTATCTTATCTGTTGGGGCTGCCGACTGGCATTAAGTGACAGAAGTGATAAGCCTGAAGCACAGATTTTAAATAGCAACTTAGAATCAAGATGTTCCCAAGGACTTTGACTTCTACCATTTAAATGTGTAGCGTTCTGGGATTTTACTGAAATTTTAATGCAACAATTGCTTGTTGAAGTACTGTCTTTAAGTGAAAAAACTTACCCCAGGAGAGTCACTCGAATGTCACAGCTCCAGCCTTAGAGCAGAATTGTCAAGAAGGTAAAACCAGCAAAATGAAACCAGTCTGGGTCCTTGGGCCTGTCCGTTTGTGCTGGCGTTAACCCAGCCCCGTGAGTGTAGGCCAAGGCTGGGAGGTTGAGAAGAGGGCATCTATCTTGGGTGGTTCTGGCACCCTTTTAGGTCTCTAGCAATTTCTTGGCTGAACAATGTACTGGTGAGCACACTGCAAACCATAGGAACTTGACTTCAGGGGACCTTTTTGAAAGCTTTGTTTTGCTTGTGTTTGAACAGAGAAAAAGATTTTAGCTTTATGTCATTGTGGCAAAGAAATATGTGCCAGGTCTGATCAATGCAGCTGCAGAGAGTATTTCTGTTTGTGAAAACCTGAATTATTTGAGCTTCAGGATAAAACATCTCAAATGGAAGCAGGGGAGAATCTCTCTTTAAAACAGAGATTCTTTTCATGACTGTAAAGGCTTCCACAGGCTGCACAATGTCCAGGTGCACAACTGTGAGTGCATAGGTTATGCTAAGGTTTCTAAATCTCTTTTTTTGGTGTGTGCATTGTGATGCAGTGTGGTTTCCTGGCTCATAGCTAGACAATGAAGCTCGAAGATTCAAGCTGCTGAGTGATTCTTCTGTGGCACTGTGCAGGATAGCATTCTCTTGTTGTTTAACTGTTTTCAAGGTATCTGGCTTCACTTTTAAGTTATACAACAGGGACGAATCCCCAAAGCATTATTAAAAAAACAAAGGAGTGTGAGGGGAGCACTAAGAACTTTGCTAAATGGTTTTTGATTATGTGATTTTCTCTGTTGGGAAAATAAACTAATCAGTAGCAGCCAGATGTGCTGCTCTTCCAAGTTTTTAAATTATGAGCAGGCACCAATGATTAGATTTATTAATCAAAATATCAATGCAATTACTAGCTGCAACTTTCTTTTTTTCTAGAGAAAAATACCCTGTCGCTTCTTTATTGAACAGTTTTTCTTGCTGTGATCTCTCTATAGTATCATCATTTGTTTTGAGGCTTTTATGTTACAGTTCTTACCAACCAAATGGTATTTCAAGAATCCAGGAATACATTTTATTTAAAAGTAAACTGGTGATTGAAATTTCATTTTATCCTTTGTTCTTTTCCACTGGAGAAGGTACTGCAGTGCTGTAAAATACTTAGAAATACAATTGTAACCTCCATCTCGGTTTTGTCGCGGCAGAAACGTGTCGGTGGCTACGAGCTTACTCCTGGTAATGAGAAATACGTGTGTGAGATTCCTGGATGTTTGCTGCCAATGAAACAGTTCCGAGATGCGGCCGGGTGGAGCAGGATGCTCTCCAGGATATCCAGGCGGGACGGAGGGCGACTCGATGGTTCGGCGCGGGCGGCGGGGCGCTCTGGGCGGCTGCGCCGCACTCTATGGTGCGATGGGAGGAGCGGCGGGCCACGGCGAGCGGCTCCGGCCCGGCGGTCCTGGCGCCTTCGGCGAGCACCATGTCGCCTCCGAAAGGTGAGGGCGGCGGCGCAGGGCGCCCGGCAGGTCCCGCGGCTCCCGGTGGGCGGCACGGCCGGAGAACGGGGACAATTCCCACCCGCTTCCCCAAGAGGAAACGCGACCTGCGCGCAGACTCCCCCCTGCCAGAGGAAGTGGAACTGACCTCCCCGCGGGGGGCTGTGGCACCGGGCCGCCACCACCGCGGGAGGGAAGGGAGGAAGGGGCTACGCGGGCCCGCGGGGTCGCGCTGGGGAGGGGCTCTCCCGCATGCTTTCCCGCCCTCCCGCTCTCCTCTCGCCGCCCGGAAGCTTCTCCCCGCGGCGTGGCACTGCTCCGTCCCCGGCGTGTGGGCGGCGGGTGCTCCCGGTACGGGGCTTGCCTGGTCCCCGGGACGCCTCCGCCTTTAGGATCAGCCACAGCCACATCTCCCCCGCCGGCATTTCCCCTCTGGGAGCGTCCGACCGTGGCGCAGCATCTCTGGGGCTTATCCCGGGGCGCAGGTGGTCATTGCACAGGGACATCCCCTGTACCCACCCTGTGGGCGCCGCAGGTGTCCGTGGAAACGCCGCCGCCCCCGGGTGCCTAATGGAGTGTGTTTAGATGGGACATTAGGAGGAATTTCTTCACAAGGAAGGATGATTAGTTGCTGGAATGGACTGCCCAGGAAGGTGGTGGTGTCACCATCCCTGGAGGTGTTGAAGGAAAGACTGGATGGGGCACTTAGTGGCACGGTGTAGTTTATTTGGTGGTGTTCGGTCACAGGTCAGACTCGGTGATACCAGAGGTCTTTTCCAACCTAATTGTTTCTGTGATTCTCTGTGATTCTGTGTACAACGAGGGCGGAGCCCACAAGGTCCCATACGGTCCCTCAGGGAAGCCAGGAGGGCTTAAATCCGCCAGGAAGGCGCCGCCTGCCCCTCTTGCAGCTCCCCCATGGAGGGTCTTGCCCAGGGCTCCCCAGCTCCCGGCAGTGTGGCGCGGCCTGGAAGGGTGAGGGGCAGGAGGTTCCCAGCCGTGTGTGGCAGGCGCCCACCAGGCCGGATAACCTGGCAGGCAGTGGGCTGTGCTCCCGGTGTTAGGCTTGGCCCAGGGCTGCCTTCCAGGAGCCCTGGCGGAGCCCTTAGATGAGCCGTGATGTGTGGGAGGCCCGCACTTGTATCCTGAGGCTTTTGGCCTGTCTAGTCCCTTTTTGCCAGAAATAATTTCATCCAGGTGGGATTTACTGGGAAAAAAAATAAAAGCTTCTTGCAGTTCTTCTTTTCTTTAGGCGGGTGTAAGTTCCGATTTATTAGCAGAAGTTAGAGGTGCCCCAACTATGCTTTCTTCTGCTCCCCTTACTGCACTGGTACTGATGTAGACATCTGAGCCAGGCTGAAGAAATGTCCAGGCTGAAAATAATTACAAATACCTTTTTACATAATGCTGGAACTATCTAGTCTAGATACTAGATTCATTCTTTTGCTGCATTTGGTCTACTCAAGTTTTCAAACCATTGCCAAATTGGGGCTTTTTTTTTTTTTGAGTAGTTAATAGAGGCAACGATTAAGTTTAACTTTAGTTTGGTGGTGCATGGACTTAAATCTTCATGTGTCAAATCACAGCATTAATATAATTTCTGTCAGCACTGAAACATCATTAGAAAATACGATTTTATAAAACCGATGGGGTTAATTATATTTCCTGGTTGTTATGCCCTTGGATTGCCTCCCCACAATCCAAATTTAATGTAAAAATGGATTGCAGCTTTTAAGTCTCTTCTAAGCATTGTTAGTCCAAAAACTAATTGGCTCTACCTTTTAAAAGTGGTTACTGACGTGGGTAAGATTTTTATCTATAAGGAAGTAGGTAATTTAAATGATTGCAGTGGCAGGAGGTATTAACTGTACCATGCAGAAATGTTACGCAATTGAAGACATCTCTGGCTTGAAGGAAGCATGAACCAAAGCATTGGTTGCACTGGATTCAGCAACTCATTCCTTTATTAAATGAGCAGAATTATTACAAAACTGCTTATCCTGTATCTCGTTCCCTAATCAGCACAGGAACATAAACTTACACCAGTTAAAGCATGTTTCTTTAGGATATGTAGAACACGACAGTGGCCCAAAAAGTGCTGCTGAATGACCAATATCCACCAGAGAGATGCCAAACATAACAATCTACCAGTTTGAAAAAGGATTTTGTACAAGCCACACATTTGCTGATGTCTTGTGTTGGGTCGTGCCTTTGTGCAGAGAAATCCCATTTGGAGTTGTGTGCTGTTCTCTTTGCTGGTTCAGATGCAGGATTAGCCATTCCTTGACCTGGGAGTGCATTGGAGTGGCCCATGAAACTCTCAGCCCTTAGAGGAGTGTGGATGGATGAAAAACTTCCTTGTGCCAGGAGACCTTGGACAGGCTAACTCCCAAATTTTGCAGGATAGTACTTGGTCCAGGTCAAAACTGTTATAAGTATTGCTACTGTTGTAGGAGTATAGCAGTGGGGAAGACAGAGGGGATAACACAAATGACACAGAGTCCTTGTGTGGTTTAATTTACGGGAAAAGCCTTAATCTTAGACCTTCCTACAGGGTGTTTTTCAAGAAAACCCTTTGTGTGAAGTCCCATCGCCATTCAGAGCAAAATCTTTTGCTAACTTAGGCAGAAGATAGGGCTGACGGAAATGCTGCCTTATTTATTAAGATTTGCTAGATTTCTTTGCTGATATTGAACTTTTCCTCTTTTTGCTTTTGCTAGTCTGTCAATGCTCTTTGCGTCAGAATTCAGTATACTATGTGAAGAGGATCAGCTGCCATTTCAGAGTGAGTGCCTACTGTCAGCTAAAGAGCAAGAAAGCTCAGAGAGACTTTTTGATTGTTATTAGATAAATCTTAATGTATGATTAGTTTTTTTCTAGAATGAAGGATGATTACGAGGGCAAGAGCACATCTTACTTTCAAACACTTGGAGTTCCTGTACAAGCTTGTTTGAGAAGGCTGTAAAATTTAACCAAAACTTTTTTATGGGAAATGTTTCCTAACATTGTAATTATTGTCTGCTGACACAGTGGTGTTTGATACATCACTGTTTCAGTTCTTACATTAAAATGGTGGCCACGCTGAGTTGTCTCCTCTGTTTTGTTTCAGAAAATGTCAGCTTGCTCTTCAAGCTGTACTGCCTGACGGTGATGACCCTGGTTGCGGCCACGTACACGGTGGCACTGCGGTACACCAGGACAGTGGAGACAGAACTCTACTTTTCAACAACAGCTGTATGCATCGCTGAAGTTATCAAGTTGTTCCTGAGTGTGGGCATCCTGGCTAAGTAAGTGTGGGAGTGTTGATCAGTGTTTTGAAAACCAGTCCTTGCTTCTAACCTCAGATTCTCAGGTACTGAAGTGCAGGTACATTTGAGAATGTGGCTGGATAATCTTGCTATGGAAGGGTAATTTTAGAGCGGGTTAGAGCTTGTGAGTCCTCATCAAGTGAAACTGCTTTGTGTACAGTATGATATTCAGGTGTGTCCTTTGTGCATATTTTCTCCTTTTGTATGCTTTGGAATCAGTTCAGGGTGTCAGCATGGATTATCCACGATGTTTTGGGTCTTTAGAATGTTGGTATAGATGAAAGTTGGACTTTCATCATCTGCTGTGAGCCGTCATCTGCTGAGTTACATAAAGTTCTAATGTTCCTATTAATAAATTTTCCCAAACAATGTTACTGACAGACATTTTGCTGTCTCTAATAACCTGCAAACCAATGCTGAAAGACTGTGATCAAAAAATACTAGTTTCTGTAATCCCAGACTGCTGCTAAGAACTAGAACTTTAGTCCATGCATGAGCATTTCAAGTAGGGAGGCTGTCAGTCAGCTGCCTTTTCTGTCAGCTTCCCTGTGCCACATCCTTCCTAGGAAGAATCTTTATATTCAGGACTTTTCCAAAGCTCAGTTCTTGCTGTTGTAATAGAATTTATTCTTTTAGGGTCTCTGTCTCTCTTTGTGGTTTTCGGTACATCAGAAGGCTGGCTGTTATGTGCTAGAGGATCATGGAGTCACATGATATACTTCAGATTTTCATCAGCTCTTTTCCTCTTAACATACAAATGGCCTTTTACTTGCCTTAGAAGTGAGGCAATATTTGAATTTGGAAAGGCAACTGTGACAAACTGCCTTTTTTTTTAGCCTTTCATTAAATCGAATGTGTTAGAGAAGGCAGATGTTACCAGTGGGGAATTTCTATTTTTCTTCTCATGCACCCTGGGCATCTCACTCTGTCAGCACAAAATGCTGGCAGAAGTGACTCTGCTGACACGTGTTTGTGCTGTGGTTCTCACTGCTGTGACCAATGAGGATTCCCACTGGCTCTCTGGAGACTGTAGCAGCCCATGTTTCCCAATAGTGAGGGACCTCTTGGTAGCCTCACCTATGTGTGTAATTTGTCAAATCTTGTGCACCTGGGACCCAGGCTGTTAATAGTACACCTAATGCAGCAGGGTAAGTAATCCCTTTTGTTAAGGGTCTGTAATATTGTGTTCATTAAATGTGTGAATGGTCTTTTTTACTTGAAATAATTAAAAACTAAATTACTTTTAACTCAGAAAGAAGTCTTAGCGTGTTGATGTTTTTAGAACAGCCCTGCACAGCAGAAAGTCTCTGTAGCCCATTATCTCTTCGCTTTGTCAGCAGAGGATGTGTAGGATGGGAGTGTAGCCAAGGGGGTAAGCATGGGCTGAGTTTTCCTTAGCTGGTGGCAGAAACTTATGGGATTCTGTTGTCTTGTGTTGACAGATGTGAGGAATAATCTTTCCTCCTTCATTTTGCTTTTTATATCTCTACAGATCTGTGTTTTCATCACTAATTTATTTTCTAAGCCAGGAGTCCTAGTTTGATTTTTCTGGGATCATCATAGTACCCATCCTTTGAGCATTTCCAGTATTGTTACATCCCTTTTGAAACAGGATCCGGAGCTGCATGTGGTATTCAGGGTGTGAACATGCCATGGCATTAGGCAGAGAGGTGAAGGTCCTTTCTCTCTTGGCCTCAGTTCCTTTCCTAAGGATTCTGCTCATTTCTCTGAAGCTGAGCCTTGAGCTGGTGGCATCCAAGAGCTACTTGCATCTTTTTGCCAGGTGCCCATAACTAGATTAGAGAGGGTTGCTGTATTTAGGGACTGTCATTTCCTATGGTTCTTTCTCATTTTTTGACACTTGAACCTTACTTACCAATTAAAATGGGAAGAACCATATTCACTGAACTGTTTGGAGGTTATAATGTCTATTCTGATCTGGTCAGCTGGTGGGGTTTTTCTCTCCATAGCTGAGGGAGAGATGGGCACCAGCAGACACCATTCATCAGGCCGTGCTCACCTCTCCTTGGTAGCATGTCTGGCATGCTGGTGGGTCTGAAAGTTGACAACTTCCTAGTAACCTCCCTTTTCAGCTCACTTATGAATATGCTGAACAGCATCAATTCCAGCATAGCTTCTTTCTGTGTCTCCTTTACAGCTTCCTTCAGTTTTAAATCCTAACCAATTAGCCTCATCCAACGCAAGGTGCCTTTGTAGTTCAGTAACCAGTCAGAAGATAGAGTACCATCTGTTTTTACTGTACAGCAGGATACCTTTGTGTGGATACCTTTTCTTTTTGAAAGAGACAGTGTTGGTAACCGCAGTATACAGGATACTAGAGTACAACTCTCACATTGTTCCATCTGCAGAATTTGTTTTCTTACACATTATTACATGATGCCTTCATTGTTTACTCTTAAGGTATCTCCTGGAGGGCACATTGTATGGATGAATGCCAAATAATTGTCTTTCAAAAGAGAAGCTTATGATAGTTTAGGCTGTGCTAGTTTTTAACTCAAGTGTACTCTCCATTTCTCATGCTTATTTAAAGTCCTGTTCACCATCTGGTAATAGCATTTGATACATTCTTAGCTGGTACATAACTACTTAGCAAAGAATGAAGAAAAGCAGAGCTGTTTTGCAAACTCTAGTTTTAATTTCAGCTTTTCTAACAAATGCATTTTTCTGTTGCGTAACCGGTAGTTATTAGTATCTCTCACCTCCTCATACTTAGTAATTGGCTTTGTCAATAGGGTAATGAATTTGTGAAAACGGAAATGGCTTTAAAGTGAGAGTAGGTTTAGGTTAGATATTAGGAAAAAATTCTTTAGTGTGAGGGTGGTGAATCTTTGGAACAGGCTGCCCAGAGATGTGGTGGATGCCCCATCCCTGGAAGTGTTCAAGACCAGGCTGGATGGGGCTTGGAGCAACCTGGTCTAGTGCAAAGTCTCCCTGCCCATGGCAGGAAGGTTGGAACAAGATGGTCTTAGGGTCTCTTCCAACCTGAACCATTCTACACAGAAAATTGATTCTGTTTTAAAATTCAAGTCTAGATCAACATTAAGAAAGCTGAATTCAAGCTAGATAATTTTTTATTTTCTAATTTGATCTTGCAGTGTACTTCTTTGGGCACCTAATTTTGCATTATCAGCTGTACATGGAGGTTTGCTTTAAGTTATTTTTTTGGCCATGTACTGAGTTCAACTTACAGTTAGAGATTCTTGATAAGTGCTTCAGAAAGCACATCCACTGCACAGATGAACTATTAGATAGTTCATCTTCTTGTTCTCAAAAACTAAAGAGAAGATGGTGGTTATTAGATATGTGTTATTCTTCACTGTTGAAATTTGATTCTAGAAGTCAAGGTAGACAGAAGGTACTATTGCTGCTGTGCCTTTACTTTAAAAATGTGATCAGCTAATTCACTGAGCATGGTCTAGAACAGAAGCATGTGTAGTTTAAATATTATTTTCTTGTTTGACAGCCCACCTTAGTATCAATGAATAGAAGAAGTTATTGCTGTGTGATATTTTTTTTACTTCTTATTTTCATAGAGTAAAACTGTGTCTGTGCTACATATATTTTATTTTCAGTTAAACATTTGTGATAGAAGCATTTCAGTCCAGCTGTACTTGGGTATTACGCAATTTTCTTGTACATCTAATCTCCCAGTCCTAGACCATGTAATAAATACATTCAGAAATGGAACAAACCTAAAAAAATTGTCCATAATATCAATGACTCCTAACATTTTATACAGTTCTGTATCTAGTGCAATTAACCATGGTGAGCTGTAGCATGAACTCTTCTACTTTCTTATAGTGCAAGCTTCCCTTTAAGTGCTACTTGTCCATGGATTTTCTTGTCACAGTTGTTCCCTGTGGCCAGACATGTCTGATTTTTGTGTGTGTTTTCTGTTATGGAAAAATGCAAAAAGAATTCCTTGCAGCTGCCTGTATAAAGACTGCACTCCCTACAGGGGAAAGAAAACCAAGAAAAGGAAGTATATGCTTGGTGCAAGTAGGGAAGAAGACAAGGAAGGAGAGAAATTTGGATGGAAGGATCATGAGAGGGTAAAGTCTGTGAATCTTTGAAGAGGAAAAGTTGAACAACTGGAGTACAGAGTCAGGAGTTGATCAGGAAAGGAAAATAAGCTGAAATGAGGTTGTTAAAACTATTTATTCATACCAGTGTGCAATAGAACCACAAAGAGAGTTAAATTTGAGACCAGTACACTTTGCAAGTTTCAAGGCCTGTGGGAGGGGGCAGGAATGATTTCGGATGTTGTATTTGTCAGTGCTAAGTGAGAGAAGATTGGAAAAGGGGGGCCATGGGAGAACTGGGAAGAGGACTGGAGCAGCAGCAAGAAGTAAGCAGCAAATGTCAGATTGATGTACAAGTGATAAGGGAGGACGAGTAATGTAGAGGTCAGCTGTGAAAAGCTGAGTAGCAAACTGCAGCCAGCAGCCAGCAGCAACACATTCTTCCCCACACAGTAATTACTTGAAGGAGAGGTGTGAAATGCAAAAACAGGGACAGGGAGCCGCCACACACCCACCAGACCTCTTCACGTATGTGCTGGTGCTGGTCCAGCATCTCGCACAGCACAAGTGAGACTGGGAACTCCCATGGCTGACTGAGGAATGAGAGGTTTTTCTAGGTAAGTAGTGTGCAAGGGTACCATCCTTTTTTGGCTGTACTGTGAGGCCCAGTTTAAAGGGGATCTGGAAAATCATGGGCATTTGACATCACACACAAACATAAATACCCAGTAAGAAAGGGGAGATGCAAACAACAGCCTTCTGTTCCACTGCCTGTATGACACAGTGCTACACATTAATGCATCTAACTTCCTGATTCCAGAATGTCTCTCTTGCCTTCAGGGCTTTCTATTTGTTGCAAATCTCACTTGTTTTTTGCAAGTAAACCCTTTTTTTCTTTTAGGAGCAGAAAGTACACCTGGTTGTGGAGAACAGATTTTCAGCCCTCCCAAGGGATTCATTAATCTGACTTCTGTTTTAAAATATCAGCTTAAGAATGCCCTCAGTTATGCTAATATTTTATTTTGCAGAGAAACTGGAAGTCTGACAAGGTTAATAACATCTTTAAAAGAAAATGTATTTGGGAGTCCTAAAGAGTTGCTAAAATTAAGTGTTCCATCTGTGGTGTATGCTCTCCAAAACAATATGGCGTTCGTGGCTCTTAGCAACTTGGATGCTGCAGTCTACCAGGTAATACACGTTTCTGTGAGTAACAGATCTGGAAATACATTTCTCTTTCCTGGTTCATGAGGCACATGTGTAAGGTATCTGTCAGCCTGGCACACAGCACTGTTTTCAGCCTCAGTGTTAAAAGCCAAACTGTGCTTTGTTCTATTCAGAGCATACACTCTGCTGCAGAGCTCTGGCTTTCTGAACTAAGCCACTCACTGCTAGAGTCACTTCAAATTCACTTCGTTGTTGTTGGCGATGGATCTGTAGGAAATCAGTGAATACAAAAATCTGTCCTGTAGTTGAATTTTCTATTTTACTTTCTTGCTTTGGAGGATTTTATAAACCATGTCATTTACAGTACATTCCCATCTTCTTAGGTGACGTACCAGTTGAAGATCCCTTGTACAGCTTTATGTACGGTCCTGATGCTAAACCGTACCCTTAGTAAGTTGCAGTGGTTCTCTGTCTTCATGCTGTGTGGTGGCGTTACCCTTGTTCAGTGGGAGCCTGCTCAGGCTACGAAAGTACAGGTAAGAGTTAATATTTTGCCTCTTCAGATAAAGAATAAACGATCATTGGTCATTTGCTTTCACATTTATTGCCTACCAGTTAAGGCAGGCTTGTTTTATTGCTCCAGTCTCACTTGTTGGAAATGCAACTGATTGCTACAATTAGTATAAATTACCACAGTCATCATAATCAGTCTAATACACCATCCTAGGAGTGTCTGAGTAATAGATTGTTTCCAGCAGTTGGCCTTGGTAACTAACTTTGTAATTGCTGGAACAGAGAACTTGGAATCAAAGCACTGGGAGGAATTAGGAGCGAAACTCCAGCGCAGTGTGGGTATGCCATTTAAACACACCCTTCAGAGGCACTGACCTAACCCTGTTGCAGGGAGAAACAAGTATCTTCTGTTTCTTAGGTCATAGCTGCTGCTCAGCTTCATTAGTGGGAAAGGCAGGTCATGCCTCTGGGAATACTGGCCACAGCCAAGTAGACAGTGGCTCTGAGTACTGAGTACCCACAGAAAATGAAACACCAAACAGCCACACAAAGCTGATCTGAGGGACAGCCCTAGATAAGCAAGTGCATGTTGTACTGCAGTGAAATGCTAATAATTTTGCTCTGCTTAATCAAGTAGCTCTGTGTCCTGGTTTTGGCTGGGATAGAATTAAATTTCTTCCTTGTAGCTGGTTCAGTGCTGTGTTTTGGATTTAGTATGAGAACTATGTTGGTAACACTGGTGTTTTAGTTGTGGTTCAGTAGTGCTTAACCATGAGTCCAGGTCTTTTCAGTGTCTCCTGCTCTGCCAGTGAGGAGGGACACAAGAAACCAGGAGGGAGCATGGCCAGGACAGCTGACCTGAACTGGCCAAAGGGATATTCCATACCATAGAATGTTACACCAGGTATAGAAAATCAGGGAATTTGGCCAGGAGGGGGTGATTGCTGCTGCAGGATGGGCTGGGCGTCTGTCAGCAGGCGGTAACCAATCGTCTTGTGCATCACTTAGTTTTCTTGGGTTTTAAATCTCTCTCCCCTTTTGTTAGTACTAGAATTATTAGTAAATTTTATTTTGATGTAGCTAGTAAACTGTTCTTATATCAACCCACAAAGTTTACCTTTTGTTTTCTATTCTCCTCCCCACTGTGAGGCTTGGGGGGAATGCGTGAGGAGCTGGGTGGTGCTTAGTTGCTGGCTGGAGTTAAACCATGGCACTCTGGAATTGATTACTGTGAGTGACTGAAGCGTTGTATCCTTTTTAAAATAATGGTTGATGTTGCAGGTGGAGCAGAACCCACTGCTGGGGTTTGGAGCAATTGCTGTGGCTGTACTGTGTTCAGGATTTGCAGGTACAGTATTATTTCTGTACGTGGGCTGCATCTAAAGGACTGGAGCACTCAGTGTTTGAACATTCTACTTTTGTTAACTGTCTTCCTTTAATAGTTTATTCCCTCTGCCCATAATTAGCTTCTACTTTTGGTAATTATGGCAGATTCATAACATGATTACTCCCATTGTCAAGCAAATGATAGAATGTACCATTGGTTTTACACAATGCAACATAGAAGGCTGGTTTGCAAGTGGAAGTGTCTTTCAAATGCTGTGAATAAGACTGTAGGGAGCAGCATAATGACTCACTCTGTACATTTAATTAATGTACATCAATTTTACAAAGTTTACTTTGCAGTGAATAGTTCCCCTTTGGTGATCACATGACATACTTGCATTTTTTTTCCAAGGGGAAAGGAGCTCCTTGCTCAGTTCTTGTACCAGCTCAGCCCTGAAACACACATTGCCATAGTTCTGTAGGTGGAAAATCTAACTGGGATGCAGAGAGAGCATGAGGAAGGCAGAGAGGTAGATTAGTAGCAGGAAGCCTGGATAAACTCAGTGAAGGATTTTTGGTTTTGTTTATTTTTGCTTTGTTCTACAACCAGTGTCTCCCCTCAGGGGAGTTTTTTCTCTGGCTTCTGGAGAAGGACACCAAAACTTTAGGACAAGTGAACTGATGCTCAGAACTAAAGAAATGCAAATTACTTGTTAATTTGAAATTTGGCTCACAGGGGCATATTCCCAACTGTAAACTGGATTCTTCCCCTCTCCTCTGTAAAAAAACAAGGTACTATCACCCACCTCTAGTACTGTAAAATCCTGCAAGAATAATCTTGTGCTGTGCATAGATGCTCATTACTCATGGAAAAACATTCTGGTGGGCAGAGGAGGAAAGGAGGAGAGCATCATTCTTATTTCGTGTAGTTTCAGTGAAATGGGCACTTTGAAGCAGAACTACTAAATAAAACTGTGTAGAGCTCAGTCAGCTTTTCCTGGAAGGTTAAGAATTTCCTCATTTAAATAGATGCTCCCAAGCTGCAAGACAAAACACAGCCTTCAGAGTTTCTTAAAACTCGTGCTTTCCCCGATAATGTGGGTCAACAGCTGTGCTTCCAAAGGTCTGCAATTTCAGAGCACTGACAGGCTGATGCAGGCAGCTTGAGACACTTAGGGCTTTCTTCTCCTGCACAAGGATTGCAGCTTGGGTTTCCTTGCTGACAGCTGAAGCTCTGGGGCAGCTGGGAGGGACTGTGCGTTTCATCCGCACAGCTCCTCCTGCCCTTGGGGCTTAACGTGTTGAAAACATAAGTCCTATTCAAATTCCCTTTCTCTTCTTCCTTCCCATGCTCACATGAAGCAGTTATTTTACCATCAGACCTCCAGTTTCTGGACTGACCATGTTTTACAGTGTGTTTTATTATTCCAGCAAAATTAAAAAAAGGTTGTGTGTTTTTGTCACTTAGGGATGGAAAAGAAGTATTTTCTTCAAATTGCTGAACCTGTGATAATTTCCAAGTGTCTGGGGCCCCAACAATGCTTTTAAAAGCATTGGACAGATCATTTAATGGCAGATCCTTTGTGACTTAAAACAGTTCTGAAGAGTAAGTTCTCTTAATCGGCCCCCATTCTTTCCATCATCTTGCCTAGTGGATTTGTGAATTGTGTATTCACAAATCTAGAAGCACAGTTTTATTGATTTGCCTACTGTTTTCTCAGTATGTAAAACTTACAAGTATGGTTCATACTCAAGCCAAATTTCTCTTACATTGATTACACCTGGTTGTGCTCTGTGAGTCTTCTCAGGGGGCAGAAATCTCACGGTAATTATTCTGGGTTATTTTAAAGGCTGCAGTCATTAACAATACTAGTTTGTTGTTGTTTACACTTCAAAAATTTATAGTCTTGTAATAGCATATTTCCTTGGTTTTATAATTATTTGAACCCCTGAAATATAAATCTGTCTTCTCATTTATTCACCATAAATACTGACTGTATTCTATTAAATTATAAATTGCATTTTTCATTAATAAAAGAGTAGCAAGACCTTCCTCGAAGCTAACTTGGGGATTTGGGAGGGGAGGGAGGGGGCAGGTGTGCCTAGGCCTTCTAACACACAGCTCTTTGTGCCACCTTTGTTGGTTCCATATTATTTTCTCGTATTGCATGAAGGATCTTGTGTGATATTAATCACCAATAAACTTCTAGTCAATAGAGCTCTCACCAGAAGGTCAAGGAAGTAGCTGGTAAGAGTCCTGCAAACTGCTCCCTCTGTTTTGAAATGCGGAGGAAATTCCAGAGCTTAGCAGAGTCCTGATGGGTGAGCAATGGTTAAAAAGGCAGGTGGTGATGGCCTTGCCAAATGTCTGCCTCCTAGTCTGACAAATGCCTCCTAAGTAGAATAATGAACAAGTATTTGGGGAGTTTCAGTAATGCAAAGCATAAAAATAATGCTCTTCTGTGTGGTATTGAGAACTAGAGCTTTAGATTAAAATGAATTCCACTTCCTCAAAACCAACCTGTAGTTTCAATTAGCAGAAGGCCGTGGTTTTCATTTGCTCTTGTAATCCCCTGAAGCTGTGGTTTCAGAATGAACTGCTCTGCCAAGGGCTCTGTGAGCACAAAGCTCCTGAGTTTTCAGTTTCAGTACTGAGGTAATAGAGATCCTCCCTTCCTCCCCTACCCTCCGAGAAAAATCAGACTAAAATCAATAAAACTAAAACCAACATAAAATTATTTACATGGAGGCAGTGGATTGAAAAAGGGTACAGATGGGAAAGGGTGAAGATAAAATGGACTGAGGGAGACCTTTCCGCTGGGTCAAAGCGGATCCCCTTGCTAAACTTAGCCCCGGACTTGACCAATGGTTTGTGCCTAAAGGTTTTAACTGCACTTAAACTTAACAGCCTGATTGAAACAATTTAACAAAAGATTCTATAACACAATAGTAACTCCTTATAGGGCTAAGTTAGTTGGCAATCTGAAGTACTTGAGAATGTAAAAGAGGAGCATTCATATTCCCTTTGCTGTAGCATATTCACACTCACACAGATGTAAAGGAGTTTGTACAGGGCAAAAAATGCCTCTCAAGGTCAGTGAAGTACTCACATAGGATGCCTTTTCATCTTCTCAGCAGGCCAAGGGTTGAGTCTTGAGGAGTAGGGGCATGAAGTCTTCCAAGGATAGTGAACTTCAGAGTTTGCTGGCTGTAAGAGGTGTCCAAAATGCAATAAACCACGAATCATTCTTCTCACTGAATTTTTTTTTGGTTGCTTTTTTTTTGTTTTCCTGCAGGAGTTTATTTTGAAAAGGTGTTAAAGAGTTCAGATACTTCCTTGTGGGTGAGGAACATTCAGCTGTACTTATCTGGGATTGTGGTGAATTTATTTGTTGTGTATATGTCAGATGGAGCCAAAGTTCTTGAGAAAGGGTTTTTCTATGGCTACACATACTACGTCTGGTTTGTCGTCTGTAAGTATCTTGTGGCTTTAGTCTTTTGACATTGTTTTTCCTCTTTAACAATGATATAACTGATTGCAGGAAGCTACAAATTCAGTCTGACACACTCTCTACTGTGTTTTGAGGGATTTTATTTACAAGTATCATTTTCTTGGAAGTTATTCACTTATTCAGTTTAAAATTGTGCTGAAACAGCAGCCTAAATAATTGACTAGCAAATAGATCATCTTTAAATGAGTTATATCTTATTTACTGGACGCCAGTAGACCTCCCATTCCACTGAATGATATCTGAAATCTGCTGAAATCACTGATTAGGACAATGTAGCCCAAACTAGGAGCACACGAGTGGAGTAAAATGCATAATTTCAAGAGTATTAATGGTAACAACTTGTCTTCTTCCCAGTTCTGGCCAGTGTGGGTGGCATCTACACCTCGGTGGTTGTTAAGTACACAGATAACATCATGAAAGGCTTTTCTGCCGCGGCAGCCATTGTTCTCTCTACTGTGGCATCAGTCATCCTCTTTGGCCTCCAGATAAGTAAGTGCCTTTTTGCCTTTGATTTGATGGCTGTGCATGGTTCCTGCCTGCCCAGCCTGCTGTACACAGCTCATACCAAAGCCATCGTTTATGCTCCCTCACTTTTTCTGGTTTTAGCTTCAAGTCTTCTCCAGGACTCCTGTGCACTAATGCATCATCGTCCCTCTTGTGGTGCACAAGGTGCCTGGTGACTTTGTGCTTTCAAAGGCATTGGTGGTTTGTTCTTTCAGAGGCATCTACAACTTCAAACAGAAAGAACCTTTCTGGTTTAAACAGCTTTATTTTCTTGCGTCACTTTCTGATGCAGTTTAGTGTGTGATACAGCTGTTTACCTGGAACTGCTGTTGATGGGTTATTATTTCTTGTTGGTTTAGTACAGACAGTGTCAAATTAATTCCTCAGCTATTTCTTCAAGGGCTTTGCACATCTCTGTTGAGTTACACCCTCTACTGCATTAACCTTTACTTTCCCCATCTGCTGTGGACACCACCATGTGAGAAAGTCAAAGAACAGCTGGGGCTGTAACTGACTGATGTGGTGAATGTTTTTGAGAGGATACAGCAGATTGCTCTGGGCTGTTCTGCAACTACAAAGGATTTTCTCCCCAGTCAAGTCTGTGTCTGATACTGTGCCCAGGACTCCTGCTCAGTCCTTCACTGTTTAGTTGTGGGTAGTTTCCTACCTTAATCCAAGGATGGTGTGGCAAAATGGCAGAAAAAACTAGCTTTTTGATGTAGTAGTAGTGAAACAAAAGGAAAGCTTGCATAAGGAGAAAACAATCAGTGTTTGGCTGCAAAAGAGCACCATAAAGCAAGGGATGAAAAAAACCCCACTTAATTTTAAAAACTTACTTGGGTAGAGTGTTTTCTTGACAGTTGACACAAATCAAACCTGAACTAATGAGCTTTCTGTGAAAGCCTCATTAATAGAGTTTCTTAATAACCCTGTCTAGACATGGAAAGGCAAAAAAGATGTGTTATCACAGGCTACTTTATCACATGCACTGGCTTTTTATCATTAAGTTTATTGTAATGTAAGCCTGTACAGATGGCACCTGGGACTGCAGGAGATGTTTCACTCTTGCTTTTATGACCACCACCACCACATTCTTGCTCATGAGACTAACTGGCATGGTGTGGGGATTGTAAACACTCAAGAGTTCCCAGTGACAAAGGATGAAGCTAAATGCTGTGACATCAAGAGCTTGCTGTCTTGTTTAGTTTTGGGTAACTTCAGTACTGTCATTTAGATATCATCATAACTTGCATAGCTTGCTGAAGATTTCTTCTTTTATGAATATATTTATTTAAACTATTTTGTCTCCTTTCAGCTATTACCTTCTCCTTGGGTGCTCTCCTGGTGTGTATTTCTATTTACCTCTATGGATTACCTCGACAAGACACCACAAAAATCCAGCCCTCAGAGACTAAGAGCTCAAAAGAGAGACTTGCTACTGTGTGATGTTGTCCATAAAAATGGACAGATGGACAAGAGAAAAAATAGACTGACATATTTTTTTTTTTTTTAAATTAGCCTTAAGCTAGTCATGAAATGGTTTAAGTGGGATAGACTAAAAGCAGAAGTTAGTTCTGTTTTTTGACATGTGGAGTTTCCAGTGGCTGACACTGAGGCTACACTGCAGCTGAGGAGCTGGCTGGGTATTTTATGGACGGTATTCTTCATTCACATCAACAATGAAGAGTCATTTACAAGGAAAACCCAATGAAGGAACTGATCACTCAATTGTATATAATGTATATAACAGAGGGTAATCGGTTCTTTGTGTATTTGATAAATTGACTTGCTCTTTGAGGGCAGAAATGCCTAAAAGCTTCATAAAAAATTTTAAAAAGCAACTACTGCCAGCATTTTCTCTTAAAATACATGGCAACTGCAGTTTGATTAATGACAGGAAGAGTTTCTCTTCTAGCCAGTAGGTATGAGATGATGCAATTCTACAGGAAATACCCCTGCTTTGAGCATTACCTACCTCATAGTGATTAGAGGTAGCCCTTGCTGTTTGGTTTAAAACGTCAGATGAAAGACTCTGAAGTTGTGGATCTCCTTTTACTCTTCAAATGGTTTTTAGACTTGCTGTAGGTGGTAGAAGGCTCTTCAATGTGTAGTACAGGGGAAGGTTTGTATTTGTTCCTATACCTCTGGCTTAAGTGTGAATGAGTCAACAGAAAGT
This sequence comes from Picathartes gymnocephalus, assembly GCA_013390045.1. NCBI lineage: Eukaryota > Metazoa > Chordata > Aves > Passeriformes > Picathartidae > Picathartes > Picathartes gymnocephalus. The sequence continues at coordinate 46,350 of WEKY01054371.1, forward strand.
GTCTGACTAGAAAATTTTTTCTCCCTAAACCTCTCTATGCATACAGAATGATGCTTGAAAATGGTTCCTCTAATGCATGTTCACCTTTAGTTTATTAGTGCCATCTGGATAATTTCAACATCCATCCTCATCTTCTGAGATCTTCCAGATACTTCAACTCTGCATTGAGGGAAAACTGACCCTGGTGCATTTGGGCAGCTTGTTGACAGTCGCAGTGGTGCTGAAATGTGACAAAGTTCATACTCTTGGCTAAATCCCTTCAGACATGAATTAAGCAGCTGGGTTTTACTTCAAAGTGGGGCATGTTAAACACAGCAGTAACAAACATACTTGAATTCTCTTCCAGTGGGGAAGGATGGTCCGCTCTGTCTTTTGCTGACCGTTCCACTCTTGGGAGTCAAGGCTTCCATGGTGGAGGGTATTGCCAGGCACCTGCAGGACCTCACAGGTGCCACTCCACCTCTCTCCAGCAGCATGAGGCTCAGGGGTGCCAAGCAGCACCTGCCATGTCTGCCTGTGTGCACAGTGCTGAGGGAACACTGCGCTTCCTGTTCCACCAGCTGGGCAGCAGTCTCTTCTTGCCAGCCATCACGTCAGTGGGACAGAGGAAGGGCTGAGGAACAGGGTGTGACAGCTGGCAGTTGGGCTTGGCTGAGGCTTCTGAAGGGGGAATGCAGCACAACACCCAGGAAAAGGTCTCTGCAGGGTCTGAGTAACTCGGTTTGTTAAAACAGAGCACCTGGAGCCATTGTGCCATTAGGCCTTGGTACACAATGGCAACCGCAGGAGTGGAGAACTTTGCTTAGAGCAGCACAGTTAACACCACTTCCTCTACCAAAAGGATGTGATATTTACATGGTAAATACACAGCAGTTCTGTCATGGGAAATTCCAGGTAGAGTAATGTCTTAAGTACACTGCTGCCACCAAATGCCTGAAGAAAGTGATTGTGACAGCCTTGCCCCCTGCAAATAAATGGCTGTGCCACACCTGCTCTTTGGCACTTGGTACAATGGAGAACACAACCCTCCCAGCGCAGATGGAGTTTCCAGCCTGCAGTAGCAGTGACACACCGGAAAGCATTCATATTATTGTGGAAAAAATCATTTTACTAGGAGATGTGACTTTACACTGCATATGGCCTTGCTACATTTGAGTTACAGGTGTAATGCCAAGAAGTTTCATTCCATTGGCTAGAACCGAGCGTGCAGCGTGGAAGAGACAGAGCCGTGCCTGGAAAACAAGAAAAAAAGTCATTTTAGGGTAGTGCTACAGAATAGGGTGTGGTTCTTGAGACAGCACTTAGAAGCAGAGGTGAGAACACCGTGTGCAACCTGTCCCTGTGCAGTCTCAGCCCCCACTGGGATTTGGATCTACACAAAACCTGAGTACTAGGGAACAGACCAATGCTGCCAGAATTCACACCAGATGTTGACAACCCATTGCACTGTCAACAGAGGGACACTTTGCCAAACAAAGGAAGCTGGAGAGGAACATACAGCCCAGCCCTCGGGGCAGAGCAAGCAGAGATACCTGAACAAGAGTGCAATGACGAAAAACTGAAAATCTTTCATGCACCATGGGCTAGTACAGCCTGAGGATACCGCTGGAATCCCTCCCATTGCTGTGCCTGGGTGACAGGCTCCTCAAGCAACTACCAGCTGCTTTGAAAATTTCCCTCTCCCTTGCCAGTGTCTTGGCTGTTACACAGCTGGCTGTTTGGGAAGGGCTCTATCAAGCTTGCTCCAAAAATCATACTTCTTGATAGCTCTCACACTGCAAGATAGTTCAAAGTATTTTTTTTTACAGGATAAGGAACTGAAATTTTCCTTGAAGTCTGATGCAGTCCATCTCCAAAGGCACAATGCCTACAGTATCTAAACTCAAATACAGACTGCAGCTCCACCAATTCCACTGAATGTGTTTCCCCCACAGCACAGCTCAACACTTAAATGTGATTTCCTAAAAATCAAGTGGGTAATTCCTTTTGAAATAGATTAAAGATAATAAGAGAGGCAGTGTAATTAATATATCATTTACTGAGTGATTAGGGGGTCAAATATTGCCTGGGAGATCAGTAAAAAGAACTTGCACTTATTTGGAATGGCACACCAACAGTTGTCAGCCTCTGTGATTTAGCTAGAAAGGCAATACAGACAACTTGGGATATGTAGGTGGCAAGAGGGAGGAGACACATTCAGTTCTCTCCTAATTCTCTATCTTCCCACATAACCACTAAAGGAAACCATCAAAAGTGAACCAGCAAGGGAAATGCTCAAATGTTTACTCTTCAAACATTTAGAAGGAAAGGTGATGAGAAGGTGTTTGACTGGGTCTGGTGCAGTTGTCCTTAGGGAGCATTGTGTTTTGGGAGGATCAAGCAGAACAGTCCTTTCTGGAAAGCACAGCTGTGAACAGCAATCTTTGCTTTCCCAAAGCCGTGCCGCCCACAGGAGAGCCTGGCTGTTGGCTCCTCTGCCTGCGGGTGCCTATTCCCCCAGTGGTGACACAGCTGGGCTGCCAAAGCCCTGATGGATCCTTCCTCAGGGCTGCCCTCCAGGCTCCAGCCCCAACCCCGAGGTGCCGTACCTGTGCCACGTCGTACCTGTGCCACGTCGGGGGCGCTGCCTTTCACGGGAAGGGTTTTGTGTGCCACAGCTGCCAGGTGGCTGAAAGGGAAAACGGTGAGAAGGAGCAAGTCACTTGACAAACACAGCGCTGTGGGCTACAGAAAGCAGCAGAACTGGAAGAGCCACCCACAACTGCTGCATGCTAGAGGCTGATTTCCAACACAGCCTCTTCACCTGGGTGAAGGAGGGCATGGTTTTCTGCAGCCTGCATGGTGTTGATGGCACGCCCTGACAAATTAATTCTCCTAAAATAACCCCAAAATACTCTCCCTGTTACACACATAGCATCCCCACTCCCTGTCCTCCATCCCCAAAAAAAACCCCACAAAAGAATCTCAAGACTGCTCTGGGAAGATTCTTGAGAGCCTACCCTATCATTGCAAAGATGCATGATTCTTTACACAATTTTCCTTAACTTGTTAAAGCCTTCCCCACACACACAGGCTCTTACAGCTTCCTCCACCAAGCCTATGCCAGCATTTCATCCTGCTGTCCAATCCCTATGGGAATCAGATACATAGTATGACTTAGTCTTTGTACATGGGCTGAGATCATGATTAAAAGCCATTTGGATAAAATTTCCTAGCTGAAATGCTGGTATTGAGAGGATGTTATCAGCTAAAATGTGTTCCTTAAGACATGAGTCCAGCATGATTTTGGGTTCAGAAACTGGGTTTCAGCCAAGTGATTATTTTTTCTTAAAAGATGTTAAGTTTCTGAGGAGGCTCCTGTCTCCAGCCTTAATCTATACTAGTTATTACAATATTTGCTATCCTACTTCAGGGAAACTGTCCCACAAATTTGCATCTTCCCACTATTTTTACTCTTCAAAGCAGTGCAGATGTGAGGGCTGCAGAGCCAGCTCAGGAAGACCTGTCCTCACTGGAGACTCCACCAGTATCAGCAAACACCTTACCTCAGAGTGAGGAGGTAGCTGACAATGTGCTTGGGTTGCAGATCCTGAGAAGATCTATACAGGACCTCATCATACCTGTGAAGGAAGAAAAGGATTGTTTGGTGCTGAAGTGGTACAAGGTGTACTCAGAAGGCTCATGAGACTTGCTTAAGTCAGAACAAGCACACAACCACAGCTGTAGAATTAGCAAAACCAATCTTCCAAAGCAGACCTAAGCCATGTCATTAGCACACAACTGATTATTCCTTCCTTGTTCACTTTTTATTGAAGGAGATTGCTTCTGCTCCTCATCATGCAAACAGCTCAGAAAGGCAGGCTATAGCAAAGACAACACAAGAGCTATATTTGCTCCTGGAACATTATGTCTGGTTTTACATCTCAACACTAATTGTATGTTTCTAGGAGAAAAAAACGTGTTAAATAACCAAGTCAAAATAGTCCCTTAGAAGGCATGGCCTTTAGTAAATGCAGCTTAGAATTTTATGTAGATAAAAGGAATCTTGTAACATTAGAAAAAGACAAATCCTGGAATACAGAATCACACAATGGGTCAAGTTGGAAGGGACCACAGTGGGTGATCTGGCCCAACCTCCCTGCTCAAGCAAGGTCATCCTACATAACTTACACAATACAATTGTCTTTGTAAGACAGTATTAAACACGGCAGTACAGGCAGAGTCATGAGATCTATGTTTTTTCTTCGTGTGTTTTGCTGTCCTTTTTCACAGCCTGCAAGAAGGTACCAACACCTTGGGCTGAAGAGATTTCAAATTCAAAGTGGGGAGTGGACTTCCTGATCTCTGCTCAGCTCCCAGGCCCATCCCTGCCAACATGTCCAAGCTGAACTGCCGTGGAATCTTCCTCTCTTAAAGACAAGCTGCAGAACTGGGGAGTGCACCCTGGTAATGGGGGCTCAGCAGTCACATAAGAGTATAAAAAAACATCCCAAGAAACAACTCACATGTTTTCTGTGAAATACAATGGCACTGGATAAATAAGACACTACTGGTCTTACTGAGAGCTGTCTGGTCCTGCTGCTGCTCAAGAGAGCGTGCAGCAAACCAGGAACTGCAGACAGACCTCGGGAGGCAATTACAGTTAATGGTAGGGCTCTGCAGCCCACACATGCAGGTCAAAGGAACCACCTGGTGCACTGGCATGACTTTCGGAAGTCCTAATTTTAAACAGATGGCCTCAGGAAGGTCTTAGTATGGTCAAAAGAGTTAACTTGCTGGCACCACACAGTGTGCAATGCAATATGTAGGAATTCTCATTAGGAATTCTGAAAGCTTCAGTCACTTCTGACTCCATCACAGACTGCACAACGTGGACAACTCCCTTGTCTCCATAGTTTAATTACACATCTATGAAACAACTAAAACAGAAACTGCTCAGCTTTAAGACTAATTCATGAAGAACACTACTGCTATTAACAGGTACCAGTTGTACACATTCAACAGCTCTGAAGGATGCTGAGCTCCCAAATGTGCACGCACATGCTCCATTTACCTCTCCTCCTCTCTCTTTTCTCACATGACAAGAACAGAACCTGAGGGACCAAGCAAATCTGCAGCTAATATTTATACAGAGCTTAGCACACTTTTGTGAAGACAAGAAATAAAGGAGGCTTGTGTACACAGAGTATGTTCTAAATACTGCTTTTTCCATCATATGGATTCTAAAGCTATGAATGTTTCAAATGTTGCAATCCATGTGGCACAAAAGGCAAGTTATTACCTCAAACAGCCATTTTTTCTTACTATCATGCAGTCCATGCCCTCTTAGATAGATCAGTGGCATATCCAGATATCTATTTTAAGGGAACTGGTATTTGGAAAGAAAACTAGACAAACCTGAGAAGATGCTGAAGAACAGAGATGGCATGTGGCTCTTGCAAGCACGCCACATTAACATCAGTTAGCTCTGCATTCCCATGCATGTGTTCTAAACTAAAACATAAGAATGGAAAACAAATGTTGGATGAAAACCACCTCTTAGCAATGCTGAACAAAAAACCCCAGTAATCTGTGTTTTTAAGAAAACAGGGTAGGCTCTGCTCAAGCTGAATGGAACACAGAGACTAGCTGACTTCAATCTAAGTTGAAAAAAAATTGTGCTGGCCATTCGATTATCAACAGGATTAGAGATATGCATGGACAACAGGTCCAGAAGCTAAAAGGACTAGGGAGGTAGTCAATCCCCCACTAATGGTACCCTAGCACTACCAATACCTACGTGATAAAGGAGTTCTCCCTGAAAACCATGTCCTGCTTCAGAACATCAGGCTGCTACACACCTTTGGCCTGGCCCAGGAAGGAATATTACAGGAAAACACATATTGAGGTCTGCTCTGGCAGTTCAGTATAATTGATAAAACTGTTCAAACTGAACTCTTCTGAAATTCTTTTAAAAAAATAATTAAACCTGTCAGGTGTTTGACCTGAGTCAACAGGAAGGGATCTCCTTTTAATCGTGGCTACCAACAGTAGGAAATAACGTTAAAAACAATCCACTAGTTACTGTGGTAGCCAAAACATCCAAGTTCTGTGATGTGGTGTGTTTTACCAGTATGGGAATTTTGGTGTTTACATCAGTTTCCTTAGTTCTGGGCTACCATTCCTCATCATTGACACCAACCACAGAGAGGCTGTTCCTAGAACTGAGAAACTATATGAACAGTTAGCTCACTTCCGTGGAAGTGAAGTAGAAAATTAATTTTAATTGGCTTGCTCTTCTGGGAAGTCTCAGTGTTTCTAGCTTAAACTCACACCTCTGCTGAAAAAAGTGAACACGTCATATTTAAGGAGCTAGCACTATTACTGAGCAAAGCATTAAGTTAATAAGGTTAAAATTCCTGTCAGACTGTACTGCGCAGAAATGCTCCTCTTACCTATAGAGTCTGGCATGGGTGTACTGCAAGAACACACCTGTATCTCCCCGACTTTGGAGAGCTCGATCCCAGCTAAACTGGTAATCAGAGGACAGAAGGCCGCGGAAGTCCTGGAACAATAAATTCATGTTATCTGGATATGGCTCTTCATCTCAATTTTTAACTTCTCACAAACAATGCAAACACCTTGTGAGGCAGCTCAGACTCACCTGAATTATGAGTGCTGCAAGACCAACCTTCTCTGCTGTCTCCACAGGATCTTCGATCTCTTTGGTTGCTGAAGGGAAACAGAAAAACATCATTAAGTCTGCAGTACCACAATGACTCCCTTGCTCAGACTTGGAGATGCCAATAAAAGAGCAGATCTTCTGGAATTGTAAACTAGCAATATGGAAATGGTCAGGATGCATGCAGCAAGGAGTCCAGGACATAAATCTCTATTAAAAACTGAAAACAGCTGTTTCACGTGGGCTTTTTTCCACTTCCTCTAGTATGTATAGCACAGATTTTGAGGTGAGAAGGGATCATTACAACAGACTATGCAGACTACACTAAATTCTTTTTTACAATTCTGACAGCCAGATGCAGTTTTTGTTGAAAAACTGATAAAAAGCTTCAAGTGATACAACATGCATAAACAAAAAAAAGAAAAGTTGTTCCAATGGCTAATGGACCATTTGGATGCACATTTAGGGAGTACTCACACTATCCACTGTAGATATCTAAACTGACTATATTGAGGGAATCTGAACTGGGAGAATCACAGAATGCTTTGGGTTGTAAGGGACCTTTAAAGATCATCCAGTCCAAACCCCCTGCCACATGCAGGGACACCACCTCCTTGTCCGTTTTACAAGGAAAATCATCTGTTTTAAAAAAGCTGAGGAGGCAGAGCAAGGAAGATCTGTATTAGTTAAGATGATCAGATTGCTGGTTCAGTCCAGCACCTAACTCCAGAGAGCACAAGAGGGGGCAGCATTTCACCGGGAACTGCTTGGATCTGTACTGCAGCAGGACGAAACGATCCTGGAGCCACAGCCCAAGCGAGGTGCAGGCAAACCCCCCCTTCAGCACAATCCAGGGCAGAGCACCTCCTGGGCACTCGGGAACAGCAACGAGGCCATCAGGGTGACAAAGCAGTAGTGGCAGGCAAGCAAGGATCACTCCTGCCAGAGAAAACTGTCAGAGCTATAAATCCTTTGGATTAAATCTGACTGATCCCTGAATTCCAGCCTCAAAACCTACTATTGACTAGTTTGTCACTCCAGAAAAAAGCTATTGTTGTCCCCCAAAGGCAGGTACTTCCCTCCCAGTACATGATGAAATAATTTCACTGAATGTTAGAATTTCCAAATCTGTAATTGAGGGGAGTTCAGAGAGTTGCAAAGAATTATTGTAATGTTGTTTATATTATGGGAAGTACAAAAAGAAAAAGGGCATATCACCGTGATTAGTGCAATACAGGGAGAAGTGAAGGGTGGAAAAGATGACACAATCTGATCAACACAGAACATCAAAAGAAACTAGTAAGACCTGAGAGCGCTAACTTTTTGTGGAAGTCATGTTTTGTAACATCCTTGAGCGAACTTCATTTAGAACATCTTCCAGAAAAATTACTTCTCCTCTCCGAGTCTTCATGCCTTGAACTAGACCAAAAGACACATGCTGGCACCTGTGTTGAGAAGCAGCAGAACCAGAATTACATTTCAATCGAGAGAAACGTTTGCAGTGTGTGTTCAGAGCTGGATTCTCTATCAGGAAACAGCAATAACAGCTGAATAAATAACACTCCAATGTGGGAAGCTCAGTGATATAATCAGTAACTCTCATTTCAGCAACCAAGCTCCATACTTATTATATAATGGGAAAATTATGATCAGAGTTATGATAGCCTGGTCATTTGTGTGCTCTCAGGAATCTCTCTTGCAGTATACTAGCTTTAGTACAGAGGCTTCAACGCAATAATTTGCAATAAATTGAGGAGAGGCAGGATGTAGACAGATCAAATTACTGTGGCAACAGAGATCTCCTAATATAATTAGAAAAGGAGTCACAATAATTCTATTATGGCCACATTAAACTAAAAGTATAATTAATCATTGCTAATAGTAAAGTATTCATTGTTTCTGCTCATAATAATCCCAAGCATTATTCTTCATCCAGAATCTAAGGTAATTTTAGCACAACTTTAAGCACTGTGAAAAGAGGCAGGTTGGTATTCCTGAAGGCTAAAACCCTATATTTAATCACAAAAGACATGCAGTCTGGCACAGAGGAGTATGATTTGTCTGGAGATCCATTACTGACCTTTGCTCAGATTGCTAACAAGATTGGTAATTACAATGAATAAGAGCAGGGATACACTTCCCTGTAATAGATACTTCAAGCCTGAAGCATGATTCAAACTCAGATTCTGATCTCTGCTAAAATAAAATACTTCAAGAGGTCATAATTTAATATGTGACCACACAATATCCCAGAAGCTATGCCACGAAGTCTCTTAAAAATTGTTTCCCTTTTTCACATCAAGTAGACTTGAAAAACCTGTTAAACGAGAGACAGGGCTGTTTTTCACATCCTAAACACACAGCAATGACTCCATTCACAAATAAATCAGACCAGCAGGAGTGGACACAGAATGAAGAAGTTGCTGATAAGGACCCGAGGCCCACATTGTACATAATTCTGAGGGCTGTTGCTCTGTTGGACTAGTACTAGCTGGGTCCTACAGGCCAAATGTCTGCTTGTACTCTGGAGTCCATTACTTGCATGCCAGCATCACATCTTGTAGATTAGTTTAATCCAAAATGCCTACACAATGTGTACTATAGCATGGTGGTGGATGTGGATGGACACCATCAGGAGATTCTCCTCAAAAGAGCACTCCACTGAAATTCCAATGTACATACTATATACATTCTTGGGGAAAAAAAAACATTAACCACCAAAAGCAGTATATAATTAAGATTTTTACGTACATACCTTTCTGCCCAGTCATAACCCATGAGCTTCAGTATTTGGAATAAATGTTGAAAGTGATTACTTTGACTTTTATCTGTCTAAGGAACAGAATTGATGCATATCAGAAAACACAAGTTTGATAAGGAGTAGCTTTAAACACACAAACGCACAATACCACAGTGCCAGTAAGTCACTGCAAGCAAATTAAGACCTATGAAGACAAGCAAGAAAATTGTGACAGCTGGAATCTATGGCAGTGGGATTTTGAGTTATGTTAGAAAAAAGAAATATACCTTTTCAGAAATGATTATTCTCAGGTCATGAAGATGAAGACATGAAGTGAAAGGAAACCTTGATGTTCTTTAGTTTCTCATGATCTGTGAGCTGCCCATCAAACAAAATATCTCCATTTTTACTTCAGAACCTTGCTGCTCTTGTTATACCCCTGTGTTACATCACCAAACTCCAAGGGTGTTCTGGCTTAGAAACAGAACACCCTTTAAGCTGTCTGCCTCCAGAACTCACTAATTTCTATTGTTTCCAGTGTGATTTGTAGTTTTACAGCATAAGGCAGGTACATAGTTAAAAAAAAAGTATAAATGATCACAATTTCATAACTATAATGCATCTTGTGCTCTCTTCCACTTTCAGTTACACTCTCCTATGAATTGAAGTAGTTTCTGACTGTTGTTAGACATAACATACAATCTCCATATGTTTCCAGCTACAGCTGTTGCTGTGAGGTTCATTTTTGTACCTAGTTGTTTTGACTGCCTCACTCAGACTCCTTTTTATCCCTCCTTAAAAAAAACAGTGCAGAGATAACAAAATAATCACTATTTCCTTATTTGTTTGATGTTCTGGGACAAGGAGTGAGCAGGGAGTAAAATGCTTATCTTGTGTTTCATCTGAACTCTACCACTGTACCAAGCACCTGCCTCCTCTCTCCTGGCTCCTCATAATCTGCCCTGCTCCTGGGAATCACCTCTCCCTGCTGACTCACAAGCAAGGCTGATAAATGGACAGCTGATAAATGGACAGCAGTGGCTCCAAATAAGGCCTTGCAAGTCCTTTTCCATGCACCTTACAGAGGAGGTGCATCTCTGCACACAGCCAGATCTCTCCCACTAAATGGCTGGCTTTAAGATAGAAGTCGGCAGTCTGACAGCATGGATTATATTCCATTCTTCATATATAAAAGCATTATCTCCTTGAGTGCAACATTAAACGGAATCTTAGTACCTCTTTCATAACATGTCACATTTTAAAATGTTTTGAATATTTTTCTCCTATCACTGCCTTTTTATGAAATAAATAAGATTTTAAAAAAATCTACATCAGTGAATGCACTGATTTACAGCATTACAATTAGTAAACCAATTTAATGTTCTTTTAAACAAGTTGATCGGATGAAAATAAGATGATCTGATGAAGTAAGACTCTAGAGTCTCTAAATAATTTTCTTGTAACAAGATTAGGATTCTGAAATACATTTGTATTTAATTATTAAAGACTAAAATCATTAGCATTCTCATTTAAACCCATGAAGTCCTCCTGCCTCTGTTAGCACTGAATAAAGTCCTAACTCACTAAAAGCAGTACCACAAAACAGTAGCAAACCTCAGCAAGGCTGGCAGTTCCCTCACCAGGCTGTCTGTCCCACAAGAGTCTCCTAAGAGTTTGTTTTGCTCTTTCATTTCATGACCCACTTTCTCAGCCCTCAGAAAGTCAGAGATTGCAAAAATACTAACCATGTCCTCTGAAAACTATACAACCTGAGCAAGGCTGAGAGGACAGGAAAGGCTAATTTGTCATTTCCAACTTGAATGAGACATTGACTATGATGGACACATCAGTCACATCACTATCTGGCTGTGCATCTCTTTGGATTTGATGGAGACCAGGCAGGCTCAGGCAAGGAATTAAACAGTGACTGGAGTTCAGCTACAGCAGCAGTCTGCTCAAGACTCTTGCTCCTATGCTTGCTCACTCCATGAGCTGAATGTTCAGCTGACATCCTGATCTGTGCAAAGTGGACAGCCAACTATTCCTTCTTCTAATTGTTCCTTCTCCCTCGGTCCCTGCTACCTCCTGGTATATCAAACACAAATAACTACTCACCCACATGAACTAGACAGGGAACATCCTTAACACCTAATGCACTGCACTCTCACAGCCACACTGCCCTTTGATGGCTATGAATTCAGTGTTCCAGCCAGCAGAGGCAGAAAAACTCCCACCAAAACCAAACAATTTCCCCCAGAATAACCAAAAAGCCCCTGTTCTGTGACAACATGTAAGAATGGCAAGCTATGGGAAACTTCCTGAAGACAGAAACTAAAAGGAGGAATGTGGTTTAACCAGAAGTTGCACTTAAAATTATCTGTGTATTTAATGTTTTGCTTACTGATCTCTCTCTCTGCATCTTATGTGCCACATTATATTGACTGTTGAAAAAGCTGTTCAAGGACATTACCAAACACATCATGACCACATACAGATTTTTTCCACATATTACTAATTCTGGACTTCATATAAAAGAACATGGCTTTCATACTTTTTTTCCTAAATCTTTGAAAAAGAAGATTTAACAGCATCACATGGAATCTCCTTGTTAATATGAGATCAAAAACCAGTTTTAGACAAGAGACAGTCCTGCTATTCATATCCATTACTGATACTGCTACAATTGTTAAAAAACAAAATAATGAAACCAATAAATACAAAAAGATTCCTTGTCTACAACTGCTTCATTTGGATTGATTAAATACTACTTTATGTTCAATTTCTACATAATGAAACTAAGGCATTGTTCAAAGCCATAAAAATGTACATTTCAGATAAGATATCAGGACTTTGGAGAAGACTTGGATTCATTTTAGACCATTAATTTCTAAATTAACATTTTAAAACCCTTTATAATACTAACAGCTTTTTCTGGTTTCTTTAATTATTAATTACAACATTTATACAGAAAATAAAATGTCAAATCAAGTAGAAGTTCCTTTCAGACTAATTGCAATGAATTTTTATAGTGGAGAATAACTCCAGAGCTAATTTTCATAAAATCATAGAAAGGCTTGGGTTGGAAGGAAACTTAAAGACCATCTTGTTCCAACCCCCTTGCTGTGGGAAAGGACATCTTCCACTAGACCAGGTTGCTCAGAGCACCATCCAACCTGGCTTTGAACACTTCCAGGGATGAGGCATCCACAGCTTCTGTGGGCAACCTGTTCCTGTGCCTCAGCACCCTCACAGTAAAGAATTTTTTCCTAATAGCTAATCTAAACCTACTCTTTCAGTTTAAAGGCATTTTTCAACCATTCTGGGGGTCATGCACTGAAACAGAACCAAGAAACACTGCCACACAGAGGCACAGCTGCTGGGCAGTAAGGGCATTCATTTTACTGCCAAAAATACTGTGTGCCAAAGTCATATTGCAAGCCAGAGGCCCTTGGGTTACTGGAGAGAGTCAGCACAGAAGTGTGAGTGAATCTAGAATTACTTACTACATAAATCATGGTATCCCAGCTGTGTTTATTCATTCTGTCTATAGCAGCTGCAAGATCTCTGAAAGAGATAATGAGAAACTATTTGGACTTCCACTCAAACATACCTCACTATTTGCCTCTTAGAAAAATAACCTGCTTTTTATGGAGGGGAGAGGACTTCTTGAATAGAAGGATCCATCTATGCCTTACACAGAAAAAAAGGACGTGTATACTTTGCTGATGACATGTCTGAAATGTTTTTTAAAACCACTACCTAAGAAAATTACTGAGGAAACAGTTCTTTGGTGCAGAATAAGTTTGGTCTCTGTCTGCCTACATGAGAGAAACAGCCCTTTCCTAGAAAACTAACCCAGTGTTCAGCATTAGCTTAAACTGTACAAAGCTCATCTTCATACACACACACAGGACTGCCACAGGAGAACCATCAGCCTTGTATTCCAGTTGGAAAAAAGCATTTGCAATTGCACAAGACTTGCTATGGGATGCTTAGGGAAGGAACCAAAGATAAGAAAAGAGAACGAGAAGATGGTAACAGGCATGGGTGGCCTCTAAGTCGATTGCTGGTTACATGTTTGCCTAGTTCTGCTCTGCACCTCATCAGCACAGTCTGTGCTGTCTTCCCACAAAACTCCATTTCAAACTCTCCCAGGGTGAGGGGCTCTCTCCTCTGTGTTCACCAGTGTTTGGAGTGTCAGTAGCTGGAGCTGGGGACTGCAGCTCATGCAGGCCGTGCATCTGTGGTGCCAGCAACTGAGGGGATTGGGGGTAAGTGAAATGAAGTGGCAACAGCTGGAGTCCGACCATGGGTCACAAGGTGTCTCTGCTGCCCACAGCTGGAGTGAGGGCACACATCCTCCTATCACTGACAGCAAATATCAAGCTGAATAGCCAAGCAAGTAGGTGAAGTATCCCAGGAAGTCTCCAGGGGTGCCTGCAGAGATGAGGCACCCAGGAGTCTGTACTGCTGGCATCAGAGGGTCCAGGCCAACTGCTGGAGAGACTACAGGGACCTCCAGCTACCAGAGGGACACACAGTGCACATGCAACACATATGTGCATTAATTATTAAATAATATCTGTATCACATACATAATACAAGTATATATATTACAACATATATCACATCCACATATGTACACACATACATACATATACATACATACACATGTCTATTTCTTCACAGGAATAGATACTCATCCTAATCACTCAGAGGGGAACAAGATGCCAAATGTGCTGAGTGGTTTTGGCCCTGTGTGTGGGCCTATTGAGAAGAGGTGCTCAGCCTTACTCCTGGCTGACCTGTGGGCATGGAGCTGTGGCATCTTTGTCTCTTTCTGGCTACAGGATTCAGCAGCTCCCCCACGTACAGGACTGACTGTAGCACCTCTGTAATACCCTTGCCCTGAAAAGCTGTACAGAGTTTACCCTGAGGGCTAGACATTAGATTTATTTACATTCCTGGCATAAAGAAACTGTTAAGGCTTCCATATTAAAATACCCAAGAGAAATTTTAGGATGCTGATGGGATGGCAGGAAAACAGCAATAAAATTGATGTTACACTGCTGGTGGTCCACTAAGTCAATGAAGACATAGCTGAACAAGCAACGTTTTTCTGCATCACACTGTCAAAAAACATTTCAAGCAAAGGTCTTTCTAAAACCATTATTATTTGGCAACTATTTATTAGATTCAGAGATCCTACTTTGTTTTCAAAATTAGTAGCTGGGGAAAGTATTATGATTTATGCAAAGAGAAGATTTACTAACAGATTCTTTTAGGGAAGGAAAAATATTTAAAAGCCATTTTCATCCCATCATAGTTACATTGCTAGTTTCACTTATGACTATCTGATAGCGAAGGTGTTTAATCCTAGAAATAAAAAGCTTCAAAATCCATGCCATCAGTTACAAATGTGCTCATGTTCAGAAGCTCCCTGGCAAAATGACTGGCAATGAACAGAGATGGGCTTACTTGCCTAGTTATATAAAGAGATGTCCCATCACTGCGCATGACAGTGGAAACTGTTGAGAGATCTTTCTTCTCCGAGAGATCCACAATTCCCGTCCCTTTTCTGTAAGTTGAGGGAAAATACTGACGTCACTGCAAGCTAATACACAGGTAAGTTCAGGTAAGACAGGTCAGAGCCAAAACAAAGGTCTCTAGCCACAAACCCCCTCGCTCTAGACAGCCTCATTCTTTTTCTTTGAATGACCATCTCCTTTAAGTCTTTTTGAAGACTGTTCCTGTAAGTTTGCTGTCACCACTGCTCATGCCAGGGAGCAGCCTGCCCATATTCCTGTGCATTCCATGATTACAGCTTCTATCCCAGTTCAGCCAGGCATTTCTTTCATCAAGGCAAGGATCTCATCTAATTCAGCTCATTAAATGGCATGCGCAGCTACCAAACTCATCAACAGCCTAAAACACCATTAGGAGTTGAACACTGTCATTGTACCGAATCTGTCATGGCCCGGCTTCTGTGCTAGTTACAGAAAAGGAAAATGTAATTTTTATCTGTGACTGCACAAATCCTCATGGTCTTCTACTAGAACAGCTACCAAAATCACCTAAACAAAACTCTTCTCCCCCCAGATTATGTACAAACCTCACTCATTGCATCTTATTTGAAGTGCAACTGAGGTGTTAAATAAACTATACCAATAGACTGCATGAGTTCATACACTGTTTTCTGAAGAAGTCCTTTATCTTCCAACATCTTTAGAACTTCCTGGGCCTTCTCTGGGTAAAATGATTCTCCAGAATATTCATCAAAGTGCACTCCTAGACGCTGAAATGTTCCAAGAACATCAAAGAAGGGTAATATCATCAAGATCAAGGCTAGTAATTTTTCTTCAAATTAAGTCAGATGATAGGTCACAGATCAGATACAGTGCAGAGATTAATTTCAGTCCAGGAAATACCACTTCATTGTTAAAAGGAAAGGATATTTGGATTTTGATTTAATAAATTCCTGCATTAGAATGAATCTCTCCCTGAGCTGAATATGGTGTTGGATATAACATTAATGAGAAATCAAGCACAAACTGGTTAGAGCAACTTGTACACAAATTCTGAGGCAGGTCTCTAACTTGCTGTGCTGGAGGTGAAACCAGTGTCCTGCAGAGGAGTTACCTGGACATGAAACCAACCCTATTTTAAAAGGATGCTAAAAGGAATTTTAAACAGTAAAAGCTGCTCACAAACATTGCTGAGCATATAGAAGTTATCACTACCATGAAGGCTGAAGGTACACTGAGACAAGATGACCTTAAGTGTCAAACACAGTCAGTTCATCAGTTCAGTACTTTTTAGTTTGAATGAACTTTGGAGAGAAAGATCAAGCTGTACCAGTCATCAAGTGATCAGTGATAGGTGACCTCCAAGATGCAGCTGCATACACAGCCCCAGCACCTACTTACCCTCAGAGGTCAGCTTTCCACAAGAAGTATCAAGCATCTCATTCAGGAGATCTTAGAGTCATATCTTGGCTCCAGTGATATGTTTCAGGGAAGAAGTTAAAGCACAGCCAGGTGATCTGGATTATAAACTGTTTCCCAGCTTTTTAAGATTAATTTTTTGGTCAGTGGTACAAACACGTTCCATGAAACGGCAGACTCTGGCTCCACTCATGAGATCATGTGTGCAACAGATGGCTGTATATTAGCTTAACTCCACCTGCAGGGAACTCCTGCTGCTGTAATTTCTTACACCCAATTTAATATGCAACATTATAGCATTAGATCAGAAATGTGAAAACAGAGTTATCTTCTAATAAAATTTACTACATGGAAAATTTGGTGGGTTGTTGCGGACTTCAAAGATAAAGCAAAACTGAGCAATATCTATCCAACGCAGATTTGCCTTGCTGCTTAGCACCACACTTTGAACTTCAGGACTTGTGAAAAGGGAGAATTAGTCTAAAGGCCAATTACTTGGACACCATTAAATAAAACATATCTAGGATGTCAGCAACTAAAGTGACAGCCTGCTTGGATGAGAAATCAACTACTGTACTTTTTCCAAGCAGAATGGGGCTTAGCCTGGCATACTGAGAAAGAGCTTCCCCAACAACATTCTAAAGTTTATGGGAAAGGCAATGAATTGATAACATTAGAGCAATCTCTCATCCCGAGTGAGTCCACTGCTTGGCAGTCTCCTGGATGAAAAGGTGCTGTGCACTGTCAATTATGTTGATGAAGCAATAGACAAGGAGACCATTTTACTAACAACACAGAAAAAACATTTGGATGATTTTTACCTTATAAATCCGGATATATTCCTCAATACTGAGGTCTCTAAATTGCTTCCAAATTGACAATGTCTGCTCATCATGTTCCTCCAGTTTTCTAAAGAAATCCTTAGCCAGCTTTTTTGTGTTTTCATCTTCTGCTGTTTTGTTAATCTGCACATATACCTAAAATATAATGACACTGAAAATGTTGAAGTAGTATAATCTCTCCTCCAATAAAAACAGTCCTACAAGAACAATACAAATACATTTAAAGATGACATTTTTAACATCAGAATTTTAAAAGACATCTTAAAGCAAAGAGTTAATGAATAGCCTAAAGCCCAATAGGAAAATGTGCAGTTTATCTTGAAAGAAGACTAATGCCCTAATTCCCTACTGCTGTCACTATCATCCTCTTCATAACTTTGAAACAACTGCAGCAACAAAACATGGAAGAACTAATTTATGCATGAAAGGGAACCTATCATGGACTTTTAAACCACAGACTTGTCTTCAGAGGACCACAAAATTGACATTTATAGCAACTGCACAGCCTAAAATTGAGATAGCAGTTGAAGTAGCAAAATCCTTGATAGACTCAGTATTTTACAAGCTCACAGTCATAGAAGAGACTGATTTCACGTAACAGTAGAAAAAGCACCACTTTGAAACACATCTCAGTTTTTGATACAGCCATGCATGCAGCTGAACAAACACAAAAACTGGGAATAACTGAGAAACTAATTTGGTCTCAAACAGCTACTCTTTTAGAATCTTTTGCATCTTGACTAAATACTGTTCTCTACACTTAAAGGTGATTTTTTTTTTTGAGGTCATAAAGCCTACATGCTACCACAATAGCTGGTATTTTAAAGCTTTGGTGCAAAATTTAAGTACTAAAAGTTTAAATTCTAAGAATGGACCCAAATTATAAATGACAATTAGGTAATACAGAGTGATGCACAACTCCAAAAATATGACTGCTTCTTGTTTTTTCTTTAAATCAGTTACAGCTCTAAAACACCTCAGTGTTGAGAATCTTTAAATTTAAATCCACAGGGCTCAGGGATGAGGGAACAAGCGAACAAAATTTAGTGTCAAAGAAGCTGGCAAGCTCAGGCACTTCCCTGCCATATAAACAATCTGACTAACATGCATTCAGCTGTTGAGTATCCAAGTATTCAAACACAGTTTGTTCTTTTGCCAGGAGACAGATTTATACAGAACAGTTATCCTGTGACACGCTGCCTGAACACCAGCATTAGCCATCGTTCCCATGTTCAGCTCTGAGAGCAAAGCACAGCTCAGCTCAGTGATAAGCAAACACCTGACAGTGCCACACAAGACTGACAAAGCCCCCTTTTCTTTTGGAGGATGAGGGCTTGAACATTAGCCATCCAGGAAATTTTGTCCACCTCTCCTCATGGTTACTGGATCTGTGCAGGTAAGTGCATAAATCCCTTATGTGTATTGTATGTATGTTACACCCAGCATGGCTGTCACACAAAGATCACTTACAAGTACCAAAATATCAACAAAAAGTAAATACTCAGACGGTATCAGGCATATTTGAATGGAGCAAGCCAACAAACCAAAACCCATTTAACCCTGGAAAGACAAATCCAGTTGGTCTTCTCTGAACTTACCTCAAAAAGGTGTTGTAAAGGACTGGATTTTAGTTTTTCTTTGTTGCCAAAGGATTGGAAACCAACACCTAATAAGCCTTGAACAACAATTACATGTGGAGTTAAACAGACCAGAGTACATTGATAAGTTATTTTTGTAAGTCTAAACACTGCAACCAAAGCCATACATTTTAAAACAATATAATGGTGTAGGCTACAAAAAGAAATCAAAGGCATAACCTATCATTCCACTGCATAAACAACCCCCCACTCCAAAAATATAATAGCTAGAAAACAGTAAGAAATACTATGTTGATTTTTCAATTCCTCATGAAAGGAATTTGGGTTTCTAGACTCATATAGAAAATTATCTTCTACACAACAACAAGCTGTATATGAGACACCACACAGTAGAAACTGTCCAGCAACAGAGCATGCTAAAAATTCCTTGTTTTGCTTCCTCTCTTAGTACTATAGTTTCAAGGACAATAAGAACTGGAACACAACATGAAATTCCTCGTACCTCTCATACAATGTTTTCAAGGGAAATTTTTGCTGCCTACTTAGAAGATGCAGCTTTTTTTGAGCATCCAATCTGGCTTCATGACTTTTCAAACGCCATCTAAAAGGGCAAGAAATCCAAATCCCAATCTCTTTATCTAAATGAAAAGACCCCATTAACTTCCTCAGTAATGTAGCAATATTAACCTGTCAGTCTCTTAGATTATCTGAGGCTGACTTAAAGTCAGCTTCTTCCTGAGCTGACAAGGACCAGGACTGATGTAGGAATAGGCATGCAGATATCCCTTTGGAAAACTCTCTGCAACTAAACAAACAGAACTCTCAAGAAATTCCCTCTTAGAAACACTGAGTACAGAAGGAGACATGGCAGACTTGAAGAACAGGTTAGTTTTTAGGAAATAAAATTAGCCCAATCCTACTGAAAGGGAGTTCAGTTAAGGACAACTTGTTCTATGAGCAATCAGAGCTGGGTTTCCTAATGATCTCCCTTAGATATTAGTGTCTGTGAACATTCCACTATTCAATGCTGACTTCACACTCCAATGTCCAGCACAATTGCCAGTCTTTATTCAACCCAAGCGCATCCTTCCATACATTTTCTGTCTTTCCCAAATCATCCCCCGACCTTGTCACACTCACCAGTTAATGGCAAGGTGCAGCACATGCTGGAACTGATTCTGACTTAGAGGTGCTGACTGGTTAGCCAGCAGGCCACATACAGAAGCTAACTTTCTCTCCCAGAGGTCAACACACTGTACTTCTACCTTTACTCGGCTGCCAACTGTTATAATTCCAAAAGAAATTCATTCTCTTGGACACCTTTTTCTTTGCCAGATCTGGGTAAAGTTGCCCAACGGGTTCAAAAATTATTAGGAGCAGAGTGACAGGAAGACAGATGGACATCTAGATAGTGCGACTGCATAAGCTTGGCTGCCTTAAGAAACCTGCCCCAAAACTGCCTAAAGGCTGAGGGCTTCTCTGCTACATTTCAGCAAAATAGGTCTTCAATTCTTACATTTTAAAGCCTCTGACAATAGCAGTTGTAAAACCAGCTGACAGATCGTTAATTACAGCACTGCTCCTGAGAAAGGACCATTACAGTAATATTGCTAATAAATAAATATGCTATGCTGTGAAGCATGACTATTATTTGTGATAATACCTGCCATATATTTGAGCTGAGCCAGTCCAAATAAAGAGGGGAGTACCTACTTTGAAATAAATAGTTGGAACTCCTAGGTCAAAAGCATGATTCTAAGAGTTGTGTGCTGCACAAATAGCACGCATGTAAACAACAGGTATTGTGATCTTTATACCTTCAGGAACCTTAATATTAAAATATATAAAATTCCTGACATTCAGACTTCAGAGTGCTATTTAGTATCCTCAAAGGCAGACTGAATGAGGTCAGCTGAGAAGCCTTTTATGCACATAGCATTTCACTGCTTAACCATCATTGCCACATTCATTATACAATAGCGTAGTGGTAAAATTATGTCTAAGGGGCAAAAATGAATGAAATAGGCAAGGATAAAATTTACTCAATTTTTGGTGAACTCACTTTGTATTCAATTCTTATTAAATAAATCATAAGCAAAGCAAAGCTCAGCTATAAGCTACTGTTTCATCTGGATCAGGAAAGACAAGCTGCAGTGGAAATAAT
Organism: Picathartes gymnocephalus; assembly: GCA_013390045.1. Taxonomy (NCBI): domain Eukaryota; kingdom Metazoa; phylum Chordata; class Aves; order Passeriformes; family Picathartidae; genus Picathartes; species Picathartes gymnocephalus. The sequence continues at coordinate 67,299 of WEKY01054371.1, forward strand.
TTTAAAAAGGAAAGAATGCTCTATTACTATTGCTCTCACAGTCCTAAGAATGTTATACTGCACTGTCTAAAATCCAGGAATGTTGTCTAGAAGGACAACAGTCTACCCTTATGAATCTGAATATAAAAACAGAGTGGAAGTAGGGTATTTACATTAAATTTTTAATCCAGTCTCCTCATAACATTGATTCCTTGATGTCCCCATAAACAGCAGTACCATTGAAACTGGAGGAGGCAGCATAAGGGCAGCAATAACCCAAAGTGACCACTTAACAGACACTGCACTTTGGGTTTGCCATTTAAACATCAATAACTGGGAGTTTCCAGAGCCTACTGCCAAAGTGGCGGGGATTTTTATAGCTTACAAAGGTGTACCAGCTTTCAAGAATGGGGAAGTAGGCATGATTGCCTTTTTTTGAATGCCTAAAAATATGCCAAAAACAAGCTTTTTGGGGGAAATTAGAAAAGGAGAGGAGAAAATAGATCGATTTAAAATGCAAGATTAACAACAGAAGTCAACGAAGTTGTGAATGCTATGGAAGGGTCAGCTGCCATCACACAGGGGTAGCTATAGATCCAGAAATGGGACATAAATGAAATAAATATCAAGCCATGCATCGTCAGGCTGAACTTGAGAGGACTTTTCAGTCCCCACTGATCTGATGGACATTTCAGAAGAGATGGGGTTGCCTATGTGTGTGTATATACGACTGATAGTCTTCCAGGCCCTATTCACTTGCACATTCTCCATCTACACACCTCTCTTCTGCTACATTTTAAGGGGAAACGGAATGTTTTGGGGAAAGTGTAGGGATGGCTGGATGATTCTATCCATCAAATGGGATATCTCTAAAGATACAAACTCTGGGCTCCACCTCACCACAATGTGGTTGTTGTGGAAATTAATTATGCCCTATAAATAAAGGCAAAAGGAACAACAACAACAAAAAAACCCCAAACCAAGCAACCAAAGAAACAAAATCCAAACCCAAACACATAAAACCCCAAACCAAAACATATAACCCCCAAACTACACATTTAATCAGAGAGCAGCTACTGAGGGACAGAGGGACAGTTGGATAAACTGTTAACTGTTGGTCCTGTTATTTCTTGTACATCAGTACAGGTCATACTGCTGACCAGTTTGGATTATTTTGTTCAGATTTTTAAGGAAATGAACTATACACTGCATGCATGGAAACAAGGTATCATTCCTTATGTGCACAGAGTGAATCCAATGGGTCTACAAAACCTAAAACTGGAAACCTAAACCATATTATACAATAGAAAAGGGCACAGAATAAAAAATATCAAAACATACCAAACTGCATGCCCCAGTCACCAAGGTAATTTATTCTTACTACTTCATGTCCCAGTGCAACTTTGAGATTTGCTATAAAATTCCCTGGTAATGAAAAAAAAATGATATTATTATTCACTTGTAGGTAGTCTCTCATCCCTATAGAACAGTTTTTTTGGTTTTGTATGATCTGCATTCAAAATGAAGAGGAAAAGCAATCAGATGGAATACACCACAGAATCTGCTAAAATACCTGACAACTGAAAGCAGCAGTAGCAGTAATAGTAAAAAGAGTTTCTTTCTGAGCAGGAAAAGAAAGGCTGTGCATCTGAACAGTGCCACAAAGTGTCTCACACAACAGGGATAAAAACACTCCATCCACAGGAATATGTACATGCACATATTGCAAAGTATAAAATCATGAAACCCCTTTTAAAGTCATCCTGTACTCCCACAAATATGTGGCATAATACATAATTCCATCACAGTCAGGCAACCTCATACCAGGTTAGGCAAGCACTCAGAAGTCACAAACTGCTGTTAACTGTGATGCTAAAAAGAGAACGTCAAGTCCTGAATCTCTATAGACTGACTGTTGGAGCAGTTCTGAGCTCTGCATTTAACAGACTATGCTCCAAACTTGTCATGTTATATAAGGACATATATGTAGGTTCCAGCTGCTCTCACAACAAAAACCCTTCATCTCTCTCCTGAGCTTAGTTACAACCTTAGAATTACAAAGACATACCCACATCCCTTCCTCTATTTTTCTGTGCTTCAAGGGTACCTTTTAATTACAATACTGTTGTAAAGGATGCAGAAGCTCTCTATTCTTCTGTTGTTATAACACCATATTATAGCTTGCAATTACTTTCAACTCCATTCTCTGTAGTTAATTAACTCTCTTACTCTAGGATAAACACAGATCTACAGAATTATTTTTGAAAGTGTTTTTTTTCTGTAACAAAGGAACCAGAAATGGAACATAAAAAACCCCAAAATACATCATTTCACTCAACTGTCTATGGAAGAGGCAATTACTTTACATAATTAATAACTATACATGATACATTAAGTATAATTAAAAATTAATATATTATTAGAAGCACAGATTTTGTAAGTTCTTTTGCTATTACCTACTAGATTTTATTGTGAGATCAGGAAATGAGCGAGAAATAATCTTCCATATACCATTAGAGCACTGCACAAGAGATTTATTAATTATTCTATTACAAATTACAGCAACTGTGTCAGTAATACTGGCATAAAGTAATTAGCATATAAAAGCAAGCTTTTTGCAGGACAGCCACCAAGACATAACCACCTGAACTGCTCTGCAGTCCAGTGCAAATTGAGAATTTAAAATTCAAAGGACTCTCATAATACCTCAATGAAAACCGCCTTGAGTGTCTTTGAAGACCAATTTTAAACTACTTCATATAATATTCACAGCCATAAAACTATATTATGCGTGACTTAATAAATCTGCCAGCAACACACCATGTTCTTTTCTTCACTGCATAATGAGCAGAAAGGTTTTAATTAGCAAGCTGAGCCTGACAACGGCCACTCACACCCAAGGAGTGAGATGTTAGCAGTGCTCCCCTGTCAAGTGAGGCAAGCAGACAAAGCAGCCCTCCCAGGAGGCAGTGAAATGCACACTCACCTACTATGGTGGAACGCAGGTGTCCTATGTGAAACTTCTTGGCAATATTAGGGGAGCTGTAACAGATTTTTACAAATAATGTTTGTTCAGTGTACAAAACTTCCAGATCACCAAGATAAAAGAATTCAACTCGTGCATCTAGCAGAGCTGAAATAAAAGCTCCATTTTCAGTTTTCCCATAAGATTCCCTGATTAGCTTCTGCCCTAGACAGCAAGTTTTCCTATCCAACCAGCTTTCCCTCCAGTATCAGTTAACAGATAGTGTTGTGGTAAAACCACCCCAACAACAAAAAAATCTAACCAAAGCCCAGCTGTGCTAGTGACAACGAACCAAAAATATCTTCTCACTTTTTACATGTTTTGGACACATGGATCATTCTCCTCATGTCTTTATTCGTGATAAATCTGATACCAGGATGACAGACCTTGTGTGCAAGGATCAGTAACCAGAATTACATCTTTCCAGCAATGCCCACCCCCACAAAAAGAAGAAAAACAACAAAAAAATCAACTCTCTACACAACTGTTTGCCCAGATTAAAAAAAAGAAAGTTCAGATATGAAAATTCAAACTCCAAATTAAAGCCAAGCTCTTACTTTCCATGACTGTGGAAGCCTGCAGAGGGAATATTACTCAACAAAAATATTTATACATAAAAAATCTGCGTCAGCCACTTTTCATTCCATGAGTAGGTGACAGTCAACAAAACTGCAATGGAAAAAATATTCTGGGGGCAGCAATTAACAACATTTAGCCAGACTAATGCCTGCCCGCTTTAACAAGTCAGGAAGAAGGTATTAAGGTGAAAAAAATAACTGGATTAGTGGCTGGAAATTCAGATTTTGTTTCTTCATAACAAAATAAAAAGAGCTTTCTTAAAAACTGAATGCTATTATGCATTAAATGAGAATATCCTTAATGATGGGCAGTGTAAGGCACGAACTCCTTAAATACCAAAAGCACGTTCTGGGAAAAAGCCTCAAATCCCTGAATATAATTTATATTCTACTTGGCGAATATATCAGAGTGTCAAATACAACTGAATATAATACTGTAAAAACATGGTTTCACATCACAGGCATCACACTTTACAGCAATGAATATCAACCAGAAAATATCAATCAGCAGACAAGGCAATTGTCTCAAAGAACTCCCTCCTCAGATGTGCTTACCTGAACTCAATCACTGCCTTTTGTCTGGGAACTGTAGAGAAAAGTTCACTTTTTACTCCATACTCTAGGCCACCTTGCCACACCTGCTGTAGCACAGTCTAAAGGACAATTAAACAACAAAACAAAAAAAACCAAGCAACAACAAAAAAGTTTCATCAACAGTAAGCATCACCAGGAAAATGTTTACCAGCCACAAAGGAGACTGATCCCACATCCTTTATTACATTAGTAATTATATGGCTGGTTTGCCAAGCAAACAAGGTCTCATACACAGATAAAAATGCCACTAACTTTTGAAAGCTGCATCTGATCAAATAAAAAATTTAAGAGAAATTGTAGGCAGAGTTTTGGTGAAAAATAAGGCAGAATTTTGTGAAAACTTCTACTTTTTTAGTGCCAAAGAAAGCCAACCCTTCAATCCCAATGTGTCCAAACAACTCTTCCTTCTCTTTCCCACTTGCAAGTCTGTAAGGCCACTATGAATGATCTGTACAAAAATGTGTCTGCTTTGAAAGTCCAGAGTAAATGTATAAAATGCCTTAAAATATTCCTCAAGACAGTTTGTGTGAATATTATCAGGAATGTGCTCACAGCACCAAGTCAGTCCCTATATAAACTGGAATGTGTAAGGTCACACAGACCAGTGCACTACAGACCCAATCTTTGAAGCTGTATGTGTTGGACAAGCTTCCTGAAGATAACAGAAGCCTTTAACAAAGTGAAATGAAGTGGAAAGCTCAGTTCATTCAGTGGAAATTTTTCTTATTTTGCCCACTCAAAAAGATCACTTTAAAATTTTTCTGCAACAGCTATTGGTTTTTTTTAAAGGAACAGCATCTGTTAAAAAGACCTTTAATTCTGTTATTATTACACCTAAGAAGGCAAGCTAAACACATACACAAAATTTACTTATAGACCTATTCTCTAATAACCATGGGCTCAGTTACAAGGTATATGTATACTTCAGCCAGGATATTGAGGAACACATCTTGCCTTTGGGTTTTTTTCCCCTTGATTTTTTTTTCCCCAGCAAAGTGCGTAATGAAAGATCTGCTATCAAATACTTCATATCAGGTAAAAACAAGATTAAAACTTTTGAGTTGTACACTGTAAAAACTCAAAGTAGATGTAAACAAGCTTGCATTTTAAAGCAGAAGGAGAGAGGAAAAAAGAAGAGTTATGATTATCAGTGAACAGTAGATGCATTGTATCCTCACAAGAAGAAACTCTTGAGTCTCATTCCAAATTCTGGGCCTACATAAAAAATCAGCAACAGGGATGTTCAGGGAAAACTTGCAAAAGACAGTTTTACATAGAAAATACCTTCCTAAAACAACAGTAGGTATTCTATAGTTCTATATTGAGAAATTGATTTTTACCTTAAAGCACTTGAAAGACACTACTCACCTTTGCTAGTAATTCCCTGTTTATTGTAAAATTCACAGTTCCTGGACCAGCACTGATTTCACTCACTACTGAATCACATTTTAGCTAAGAGAATAAAACAAAACAACGCTAAATGAAAACAGGCAAACTGGAAAACTGTAATTCAATCCACTGTAAATATTAATTTAATCCACTGTAAATATTAAATATTATTTATTGGTTTGAAACAATCATAAATCAATCAATTCATGAATGCTGTTGGAAAAGGGATGATTTTATTATTTCCCATCCATGCTTAATAAGCTCTGAATATAACCCAGCTTGAAATTTCACACATATGTTCCACTTCAGACCCTGCCTGTGCACAGTCTGTTTTCTTTTGACTGGGAGCAGTAGTTGAACTCTTTGTACAGACAAAAGCTGAGATACATTTGACAACTTAGACAGTAGCTGCCAGCAGTTAACAA
>WEKY01054371.1:73307-92732 GCA_013390045.1 Picathartes gymnocephalus
AAAAAAAAAATCTAGTAACAATGTTCTACAGTACCCAGTGTCACAAAACAACCATATTAAGAGCCAATTTATTAAACATTTCATTTACAATTTCCATACGGCACATGTCTTGAAAATTCTGAACCCATAAGGCATATTAGGCCAACCAACACCTAATGTCAACACAAATTTGGGTTTCTTCACAGGTCAAGAGCTATAGATCTCAACCTGTCAGTATTAAGTTTCTTATTGAACTAGCTGTCTTTCATAGTCAAGAAATTGTCTAAAAAAAGGAAAGAGGGATGGAAAGCCTATAAAAATATGACACAATCACCTTATCACTTGGGTAATACCTTTGAGAGAGGCAAGCTATACATTCCTACTGAAGCTCATCACCATGAAGAGGAAATTGTACCCTCATGCTAGGTCTCCAGCTTAGGACAGTGACCTAACCAGGAGAAATCATAGCTAGCTTTGAAATGCTTTCTTTTTCACATGCTCTGCTAACAACAAATTCCAATGCTAACTCACAAGCTTGTGAAAAAAGCATTTATTGTGCTGACACTGAATTTCCCACCTTACTGTTTTACAAATGGTCCTTTCTACTTACAGGGCAGAAAGAAAACAGAAATACCCACTGGACCTTCTCCATAACATTTGTTCTGATAAATGTTTTCTACATAATTTGTCATGTCAGCAGTTTTTATCTCTCTTTAATATGAGTGCTCATATGACCGCTCCACAGCTTTAACAACCTCTTCTCCAAGAGCCCTGTAGTCCTTTAGTAACCAAATGTCCCTGTGCCCAAGGCTTGGACTAGGATGCCACTGTGCTGTACAGAAGCACTAAAACACCCAACACAACGTCCCCTCCACAAAGAACTAACAGCACAAAAAAGAAACAAGCATCAGCCAGCCAGAAGAAATCAAAAGCCCAAGGAAGCAAGACCCTTCTGACAGACAATTTTCAGTACTTCAGAGCACACTGTTTCACTTATTGTCTCACTGCCCTACTGTTTAGGCTATTTTTGTCAACTGGAAAAGCTTCCATCTTTTTGCCAAACCTAAATCCCTGTATTTCAAATATTGTGACCCATTCCCTCAGAAGTGACTAAGAACACTCTGTTGAAGCTTGAGGGAACTCCATCAACCGTTTGTCATGACAAAAACTGGTAACTGCCTGCATTTTTCTGTCTCTCTCCTGGTTTTTGATATATGGTTATATTTTGCTAGTTTATACACTGTTTACCTTCTTTGGAGATTAAGTGACCAGTCTAAACAAGTTAAACTAAATGTATCTCATTTATTCACTACCCAACAAAAAAATACTCCTTACAGATTACGGATTTTTATTTTCCCTTGTCTAGCTGGCATGGTCTACTCAGTTTGGGGGCTTATATTGATTCTTCTTTGCTGTTAAAATTGCTCCTCCATGTAAAGCTGCAGGGCTAAATGTTTCAGGATTATTTACTGAGCCACAAACAATAAAGCAGGGAGGAAACTTGCAGCTTCCTAAACACTGGGAATAGCACCTGTTTTAAAAATTACACACAAGTAAAAAAACCCGACTTGTTACTGTGATGATACAGTCATTGAAACAGATTGAGACGGACGCTGCCAAATCCTTGGAAGCTTTTAACACCTGATTGGATTTCAAACGTCTTCAGCAATCTCATCCAAAACACCTGCACTGGGCGGGATACAGGAACAGATGACTTCCTGAGGTCCTTTCCAACCTAAATTACTTCATGTTTCTGGACCATCTTTAAGTTGTTTCAGAACTTTTGGTTGCATATCTGTGCATCATCAGTTCTTCCACCTGAGTCAGAATATTTATCTTGCTAGAAGAATAGGTCCAAGACATGGGTCACTTCAACACCTCAGCAGTGAAGAATGACATCAGAAATAGTTTAGCTCCTCAGTAGCATTACAACTGGTTTTATTTGTCCTTTTTTCAGTCTTAACACCTTAGCTACTCTCATTTCCCAAACTAACACACCAGAAAAAAACTGCTGTTCCAAGAAAACTCAATTTCAAGCAGTTAAGGATTTGAAAGTTTGGCCTGTTGTCCCACATTCTAGAGCTAGATTTTGCAGTCTTTGGTTTTCTAAGCCATCACACACTCAATTTCTTCCTCAAGGGCAATAGCACAGACCATGGAACACCCTTTAGATACCCACCTAACTTCACCAGCACTATTCACCTCAAGCTGTTTTAAAACAACAATTTCACAAGAACCTTAACCAAAGCTGCTTCTCCAATTCCCTGTGAAGATGTTGTGTACAATTACAGGGAGTACAGTCATCAAACTACTTTGACCCAAACAGATGATTGGAGAAAATATACTTTTTACGTTATGATGCCCCTTACACTTCTAGTCTGTAAGTTCATTATTGCATAAATATATGATGAATTCATTAGCCTACCCTTTCAGCAAGCTGCTGAGCTTGAAGATGCAGGTCTTGTGTTAAGCAATCACTAGAACTGTTTTCTGTTACAGAAGCAATGGAGAGCTGGAAATCAGCAACATGCCTGGAAAGGAAAAGAGCATATGAAAATCAGGAAAATAACCTGCTGGAATGCTGGGGAGATTTGGTAGATGCAAGCTGACTCTGCATATGACAAGCGCCAAGCACAACCCAGTCACAAATATCTGAAGATTCACTATGTTTAGAAAGCTGGACTAGAAGGCCAAATATCACCTTTGCTCTAATACAATCAAGAAGTAGATATGGTGAGAACACCATCTCAGAATAAACAAAAACTATGCTCATGAATAAGTAACATTTACTTGCTACCATTATCGCAACTCTTGAGCGGGACACTGAAAAAAAATCCCATATAACTTCACATAGGCTGTAAGCAGTTTCACATTCAGATTATCAGTGTTGAAGCATTTACCATCTGTGCACTGCCAATAATTTGTACAAGCTTGTAAGCAATTATATTTACTTTGAGTTTTCTTGAAAAAACACGAAGATTTAATTTGATTAAACTATCTTATAATCAGATTGGTATAAAAGGCTTGGGGTTTTTTGTTGGTTTTTTTTTTCCCCCTAAAATCCTATTAAGCTTTTGCAACAATAGGCATGACATAAAATAATAAAACATGACCAACATTGTAAGATAAAATACAAACAACTACCGCTTTTTGGAGACAGGAACTGCAGATATGGACTTTATTAAATTCTCTGGTGGCAGATCCAAAACTTTTGAAAGCTAAATTGAAAATAAAGAAAATACCAGCTTAAGGAAAAAGACAAAGATCCAAGGAAAAATACTGCTGCCTGTTTAAAATAACCACGGGGGATGCATCTTTTATATCTGAAATCTAACGTCAGCCCAGATAAAAAAGAGCAAAGACTTCATAACTATTATTACCAATATAATAAAATACAAACTTAAGAGATGTTAAAGGAGCCTCAGAAAGAAGTCAAGGGAAAACACCACAGAGGGTTGATTTTTTTCACCCCCATGAAGGATCCCATCGAGCCTTCGCGTGACTTGATGGACTGAAGTAGTCACGGAATGACGGAAAAGTTTGGATTGGTAGGGACCTTTAAAGATCATCTCGTTCCAAACCCCTGCCACGCGCGGGGACACCTTCCACACTAGGCCAGGCTGCTCAGAGCCCCATTCACCTTGTCCTAGAACACTTTCAGGGCTGGTCGCTATCCCTCCCTCACTCCATCCCAATCCCAGCGGCAACGACACCCCAGGGCGCGCCCCCGGGCAGGGGAAGCGCGCGCCGAGCCCGCGGCTGCGGGTCGCGCCCACTGTGAGCCGCCCGGGCAGGGGGGGCCCGTGGTGAGGGCACGGAGGGGACGTCCGGCTCAAGGCGCACTCCCGCTCCGCGCCCGCCGCGGGAAGGAGCGGTGAGTACCTGGGAAGCGATGCTCCTCCGGAAAGAACCTGCTGCCATGGCCGCACCGCCCGGCGGAAGCTCGATGGCTGACCCTTACCCCGCCCCGCCCCGCTCCTTTTCGCCCGCCCAGGGGCGTGCTGGGCCGTACCATTCTCAGGTTACAGGGGGAGGAGGGCGCCATTGGTTGCTCTGGGGGTGGAGGAATCGCGCAGCGCAGAGCAGAGAGGGCTGTACCACTGGAAAGGGGGAGGGCAGCGGCGCGGGGATGTGCAGGGAGGCGGGCGGCGCATCGGGAGCGCGTGTGTGTGGGAACTCCTCCTCCTCCTCCTCCACCTCCTCCTCCTCCTCCTCTCCGGTACCGGCGGGTGCGGGGCGACATGAGCACGTGCTCCGTATCCAAGGTGAGGAGCGGGAGAGAGGGGGGGACCCCCCAGGGAACAGCGCGGCCTGCGCGGGAGCTGGCCCCGCGGCATCGCCCGCCGTGTCCTGCGCCCGCTCCTCTTCCCGCCTCCTCCAGCCGCAGCCTTTCCCGCCTCCCTGGTGCGCCCAGGCTCCCGGTTGCCCTGTTCCGCTGCCCGCCCCTTCCCAAAGCTTTGCTGGCTCTTCGTCCATGCCCGGTCTCGCTTTGCCCAAGGCGCTGTTTGTCCTCGCCGCAGTCCCACAGAATCACGGAATGTCCTGGGTTGGAAGGGAACCACAAGGACCATGGAGTCCAGTTCTTACCCCTGCACGGGGCAGTCCTAGGGTCACACCGCGAGTGGTGAGTGACCCCGCAGTGTCACCTGCCCGCTACCCTCCTGGCACATCAAAACTCATTCCTACTTGGAGTAAATCTCACCCAGAAGAGAGCCGGGGGTGTTGTGGCTGTAGGTTTTGTCACTTCCAGCTGAAGTCTGGTGGCATGGCTTGCTGCCACACTCATTGCTTCACAGCCCTCCCCTCCCCCCCGCCCCAAAACTAATTCAGCAAAGAAACAGAAATAAAAGTGCTGTCCCCCTACACGTAATGTTTAATATCTGTTATTGCCTTGATATTTCCGAATGGAAAGCTTTTATGTGAGGTGTGTGCAGAGCTGACAGTGGGGACAGTACATTCATCAGAGCGTCAATGCATAGCGAGACTTAAAATGTTGGATTGAAACATTTAACTTACTTCATCTCTTGCTTGATCATACAGTGAACAGCATTGGTTCACAGCGTGTATTTTATCATCACAGGAAGACTCCTGCCCCTTCTGTTGTTTTTCACTGAGTCGTGATGTGCAGCTGCATCCTTTGTGTGGAAGGCACTGTGCAGGTTATTGCTTCCAGAAGTGAAGTGCTTCCAAACAAATTTAAAACTTAATCTGAAACAGCTGGATTTAACTTTTGAGAGTGGCTGTTGCCTGATAGTTTGCCAGTGAATCGTGTCCCCTCACCTTGCCTCCCACATCTTATATGTAGTATTTCTTTGCAGTTTTACATTCTGGTCTCACCCACATTCAGTGACATGGAAAAGCCAATGCTTGTAAAGCATTCAGCAGTATTTGTCATTGGTTTGATTAAGCATACATTCTTCTTTTGTGTGTATCATTTATAGCTATTGTAGCCAATTCCATTTGTGCATGCAGCAGCACAGATAAATTTGTAGGACACCTTTTTGCAGTGGAATTGTTCCAGAGTGTTTACCACCTCTAGAATAACCAGAATTTTTGTCCAGCTGTTTTTAAACGGTCTTTAATATACGTGGTAAAATTGAATGTGTCTGAAGGCATCTCCAGTTTGTGAGGCTGTTTTTCAGAGAGGGTCAATATAAATGTTGGTGTTTTACTGCAATTTCTTATTTGTGTAAGAAAGAAAATAACGTCTGAAGTCACCCAACAGACCAGTGACTGCGATCAAAATTGAACATACATCTGGTATTTGATTTTCACTGCATCATTCTTATTCCAGTGGCTGAACTATCCTAAGTTGAGTTCAGTAATCCTTACTTGTGTGAGTATCTCCATTGAGAAATACAGGATTGGATCAGTCTGTTTATCTATTTCGAACACTGAAGTGTTTCCTTCCCCCTTGCTGCAGCACAAGAACCTCACAGTGAAAGTTGGGCATTGCATGTGATTTCTGATATATAGGAAATCTTTATAACTCTTCAGAAGAGATGAGCTTCCATAGAGAGGATGGGGGAAGAAATTTCAGATTTTCTAGAAGAAAATTTTAAAAATCTTCAAGAATTCAAAGCTTAATACTTGTGTGATGAAATAGGTCTAACTGGGAGATGACTTCTTTCTACAGGAATTCCTTGGAACGGAGGGTTTTATGTGAACCTTTTCCCAACCATTTGTCATTCTGCTTCTAACCATCTACTTTTTTTGAGTTGGGATGCAGTTCATTGTGGTTTGGGCATGTCATTTTCTAAGTGACTTAATAATACTCACTTCATTATTCTGGATTGTGTTTTCCATTCATCTCACCCTCTTGACTTTTGTTTTGTTTTTAACTGAAACTGTACTGAGAAAACTGTACTGATGTGTCCCCAGGCAATAATTTCTTTTTAATTCTGAACCTGTTGGAGGTTTTGAGACATTGAAAGAATCTGCTGCTGGCCCAGTTGGTTGAATTGTAAAACATAGTGGAAAAATGAAAAAATTCCTAACAAGTGCACTGGGTTACTGCTTCCACTAGTGTTCCAGCTTGAAACAGAAATATAAAGGGGTAATATGTAACTTGATATTCTTAAGAGGCTGGCAATTCAGTGCAAATTACTGGTTTAATGGAGGACTGAAATAAAAGGACAATAAAGTGGCTTCTGGAGCCAGTCAGATTGATGCTTGTATTGAAGTCTGTTTGGGGTTTTTTGCTGTTCTCTAGGGCTGCTTTGTTTTTAAACCAAGTACCAAGAAGAGAAGATTGTCTGAGAAAACAGGTTAGTGCATTTTCATTTATGTTTCTGTGTCTGAGAAGGGTTAATCCTGAAAGGTTCATCACATCGGATTGAGTTCATATCATGAATTCTGTTATAGCTGTGTGAGGTTTTCTCTTGCTCCTTGATTGCTGAAAACTCATTTCTTTGGAGGAATGCAAGCAAATTATTGGCTAGAGTAAATTTTGGAGTTTTTTCATCTCCAGCAATCAAGACTGTATAGCCATCTTTGTCTTTGCACCTTTTTTTTTTTTTTTTACAAGAGAATTCCTCACCATGCTACTGTGAATTTTTTACTAACTGACAAACAAGTCACCTAAAGGTCTGAATGAGGCATTTTTAAGCTATGGGAGTCAGAAATTACATCCCATCCATAAGTCTCAAATTCTGGGTATTTTGCCCAAGTTTCTTCTGGAAAAGAAGGAAGAAAAGCCATTTGTGGCTTCTGTCCACTTGTATTTGCTGTATACATTTTCTCTAGATGTGTATGCAGGTCTGTTTTCACTTGAGGACCGGCTCTTCTTGGAACCAGAAATAATGCATCTTAAATAATTGCTATTTGAGACTCATTTGGGAAACTTACTGGTTTTGTTCCCAGGTTGAACTACTTTTATCATCACTAGAGCTGTCAAAATGTGTGACAATTTGTATGCAAAAGATGGAGAGGAAAGTAATGAGGCCAGATTTTTGTCATTGCAAGTTCTTGCAACAACCAAGGCCTGTGCACTTAAACCACATTGAAATTTTACCCCTTACTGGCTATTATATTTTTATTTTTGCAGGATTAGAAATGCTTGGCTAAACTACTAAGCATATTGTTCTAGCTAGCAAATGCTTTGAAGTGGAAAAATAAATTCAACTGGACTAGCCCTAAAAGAGAGAGGCAGAGGAGAGCTGGTTTGGCTTTTCAGATCAGTTGGTTAAAGTGGTGTTCTAAAACAGTACTTGGATGTGCATCTGTCCAGTGGAAAACACAGTCTGGAAACCCAGTCCTGTCTAGTGTGAAGTTTCAGTTGTGAAACTTCACCGCATCCACGGTTGATAATACTGTCACACCCCACAAAAGGCCTTCTGAGGACATTTGCACCTATAGTTTGAGTTTTGGTAGTGAAAAAAAGATATTATGCCGTGGTATGTTACCAGATAATGTGGCAGCTGGATTTTTTTCAAGTAAAAGTCTAAGATCTGTGTAATCAGAGTTGGTTATGTATTCTAAGTGATTTTTCTTAGGGATACAAATGAGGTGATAGGAGAGACAGTGAAAAAGGAGGTGGAGGGATGTCTCTCATTTGTCATATACAGACTTGTTTTGGGTGTGTTTAGTTTGTCAGGAGATTATGCTCATCAACTGGCTCTTTTCTAGAGATAAAACCACTGCTGTTGCTCCATCGAATGACAACCAGGTGGACCCACAAAACTTTCTGAAACAAGAGAGAGATCATGATGATGATTATGTTTGTTTGTTTTACTTTAATAATAAAGGCTGTTTGCTCTGATTTAGTCTTTAGCTTATCTGGGACTTGAGATAGAAGCCAGTTCTTTAACTTTTGCTCACATACTTGGGTAACATATTCTGCTTGTTCCCTTGCTTATTCAACCAAATACCAGTAATTAATTGATTGCTTAAGAGAAAAGTCATCTCCCTGAAACATATATGTACAGTTGGGTCCTTTGTTTTATTCTCAGGAGAAAAAAGTTCTGTTTTCTTGAGCTTATTTGTGCTTTCCTTTGCTTTCTGTGTTTGCAGCTCATGATTTCAGAAGCACGGGTGATGATTCAAAGGATACTGAGCTACGGTTTGTCACTTTTCAGTCCTTATGGAACCAGATCAAATCGGAAACAGAGGTGAGTTTTGTGCCTCACACTAAAGTGGTGTTTTGCATTTGTAACAATGCTGCTTGCTTCTTTGTTTCCAGGGGTCTTTTTGACATGCGTAAAAGTGCATGGCATTTTGTTAAAGCAGTAGGAGGGCCAGAAATATTTCCTGTCCAGAATATAAAAGAGTAGTAATAAATGCATCAAGTACACATTACTTGTAACCACAGAACTGTACACTTTTGATGCTTCAAGCTGCTGCTTCTAAGCTTCTATTCCTGCTAATTGTCTTCTTTATTAACTCCCAACATGCTGCTATTTCCTGCCTTCAATTCAGTTAATGCTTGCCAGGCCTCGGAGGATTTTAGGCTGGTCTTGACCTCAGTGTTCCAGAATTCGTACACAGCAGCCCAGGATTCACAGGGGATTTATGTGAACACAGCTGCATGGATGTCAAATACGGAATGGCACCGCTGCAAATACAGCCTATTGAATTAGCATGGATGGTGTGAAGGGGGTTGTATGGTGGGGGTCAGAATTAATTTCATATTGAACTGTGGCCTCCTGGCTGTTGTGTGTTACATGGCATGCTGTTGTTGAGTCCCTATAGCCAGCTGGCTTGCATTATAGTATGAATAATTGCTTCCATACAGCAGGGATTTCCTCCTCTATTCAGTGTCATGGATTCTGGGCAAGTATTCCTTATTCCTCTGCTTGCTCTTGGGCTTTATAGACATTATGAGAATTTTTTTCCCGAAGTTTGTTTTGAGATGTGCAGTAGAAGCCAGATGGATGTAGCTTAAAATCTGGGCCCTTGGGCTAAGCTCATAAATTCCTCTAATTCTGTTCCTACCCTTGTTTTCTTTGAGGCTGTTAGGAGTTTTCCAGATACTTTCTTCTGGTCTTACTCCTCCTGATGGAGGACAGTTCCTCCTATACTGACATATTGATATGAGCATTTCCTTAGAGTTTGAATTGCCCAAGGGGAGATTACCTGCAGTTGTTTCTGCTGCTACACAGAGAATTTTCTTCATACTGCTTCTGGTGTTGTAGCTATACAGCTAGAGAGCTGAGCTGGGAGCACTGCAGAACTCTTGATGGAAGTAAATATGCTAGCGCTGCTAGGCCGCAAACCATGGGCATAGTTTTGGCAAGTGGAAGCGGGATTTTAGAATGCTTAGCTTGTAATACTTTACATATTTATGTTAAGTTGTGCTTAGGTGGAGTTAAGGAACATAGATAAGGTTGCGAAAATGATCATTGCTTAAGCCTATGCTAAAAATAGACTCACGCTAAAAGGTACATGAGACTGATCAATCAGTAAATGGACTTCTTGCACCCATGCCTTGAGTCCGCGTCTCTTTGTTGCTCGCCTTCATGGTGTATCTGTGATACTTTTCCTACTGAGTTTTGAATCATCATCCTTTTAACCCACTGTTGGCAAACATGGAGCTAATGGTTGTTCTTACGTAAAATGGTGTGATAATTTTGGTTGGAATATACCTTAGAAAGTCTCTAGTCTGAACTCCTCAAAGCAGCATCACCTGTGAGGTCAGACCAGGTAGGTGAGGGCTTTAGCTAGTCAGGATTTCATTTCTTACATGCATTCAAAACCTCTTCCATGGCAGAGAACATGGGAAGCATGTGGCTTGATGGTTTGGGTTTTTATTCCAGGGGTTCTGGTAGTGTGCTAAAGGAGCCTAGCAGGACATTCTCCAAAGATTTTGCCAGGGCACTGCTGCCTGGTGATTCGTTGGTAGGCCTTGTGCTTGTGCTCGTGTTTTCCTGGTTCTCTGCTGTCTGCCTGAGGTATTGAGAAGAGGATTTGCCCTCCAAGGCACTTTGTTGGAGAGCACTCTTGGCCTTTTTATGTCCGCATAAACTCTGTTGTGGTTGTGGCAGCACCATCTGTCATCTGGTGATTACATCCTTTCATGCTTCTCACAACTGAAAAGCTGACAGAAGTGTGGCAGGAACTGCCCTTTGTTTTTGGAAGGTGAATTTTGTACTTCTTTTGTTTCAGTATTGCAACATATCCCAGTTTTGACCCCTGGTGTCAGAAATGGCCTTGGAAATGTTCTTATGATAAAGCTCATCAAGGTCTTACAGAAACATTCTTCTCCTGTGAGGCAGGAATTCGTTCTACCAGGGTCCAGGCTAGAAACAAAAAGACAAAGCACAGGGCTAAAATACAGTAATTTTAGCTCTAATATGAAGATGATGGTTTTCAGACCCCATAACAAATAGTCATGACGAAACCTGATGTCATGTCAGTAACTGAACTTCCAGTTCCTGTGACTTTTCCAGAGTGAGAATGCCATGCAAGTAAGTGACATAGTCACTTGAGATGCAGAGCAGCCTGGTGAACTTTCTGGAACATTATCAAAACAATGCTAGTAACAAAGTTGTTTTGACAAAAAAAAGATCGATGTATTTTAAGAAAGCTAAGTAAATGTGCAATGCTGAGGCAGACTGAATTCCATCATCACAAGTGCACAGTGGAAGAAATAATATGTACTGTAATCGTGCAGAGTAAGAATTGAGGTTCTTGTTAGGTCATCTTGGCAAAAACAATACTGATTACAGGGTTTGATGGAATCTGAAACAGAAGTGTCATGGTACAAGAAGCTCAGAGGATTGTTAAAGGATCTGTGGTAATACAGGAGCTGTTACAATGGTCTTGTAAGTTGATGGTGTAAATTCTTTCAAAAATGTCATGTTACAATTTGTTCTGAGTTGCATAGAATTTATCGAGTGGGAGTTCTGAGCTGCACAATCAACATCAGAAAGGCCAGAGGAATATTATTCAATAAGAAGAGGATGAAAATACTAAAATTACTTTGTGTACAGTTTTATCAGTTATTTAGGAGACCAACAGAAGCTCTTCTGTATTATGGAAATGGAATTCAGGCTATTAAGGAGGCATCATGTGCAATCTCCTGGAGATGTGACCTTAACTCTTTGATAGTGGCCTCTTCAATGCTGATAGAGATGGCCTTGCTTAAAATCAAGTTCACTGCTGTGTCACTTTTTGTTGCTGATAAATCTTGATGATGATTTTGTTTGGAAAAGGGGTTTAATCTTGTTTCTAACGTCTATGTTCTAGAGTATATATTGATATCCTGGACTTCAGAGTACAGGAGGTTTTTTACTCTGTCCTAGCAGAAGGCATATCTTGGTTTAGGGACAGATTTTCAAAGGCACACAGACAAAAAAAATACAAAATGCTCCTGACATATATTTGCCTTTAAAAGTCTTATCTCCTTCCTCTGTCTCTCACCGTTTCATATAGTCCTGCTTATACAAATTGTTGTGTGAAAATCATCCTGAAGGTCAAAAGACAGTGTAGCAAACATGGCAGTCATGTGATTTAGTATTTTTTCCTATAAAACATATTTAATCATTTCCTTTATTACTGTTTTTACGTCTTTCATCCCAAATTAAATTTGGAGGAGCAGGATATTTGCTTTCATCTCCCTTACAGATGTTTTGTAAGGTGAGAAGGAAGAATAAGAATTGCCATGAACATTGTTCCAGAAACTAATTATATTGTTTTATTCTGCCTGTGTCACTTAGGCTTTGTCAGTACGTTTGTTTTTTCTCCTTCTTTAAAGCCTGTAGTGTGACAACACAGTTAAGCTCACTTACTTTTCAGATTATTGTTGAGGCACTTGACCAGATGTTCCAAGATGGGAAATGTCTCTGTTTGCCACACAATGAGTAAGTTAGTGTGGTTTTTAGATCACAGGAAGATTTAAAACCCTGGAGTTTTAAGGGTTAAAGATTATGCAGGAAAGGAGTAGAAAAAGGAAGTTACAGTGGTGTTTTCACATTTTAATAGATCAGTTCTCTCTGTTTGTTTGCAGCAAATACAGGAAGACTTGAATAAGCAGTTGCTTGATAATCTGGTGAGTTTTTTGAGCCGGTCTCATTCTGAGTTTCAAGAGAAGACAACAGAATGGACTTGCAGGATGAAATTCAGAGAAATCCCTACTGCTGCTCTTGTCTTAGGTAATTTTTTAAAGATATTTTTAGGTATGTACATCTGATTAAAACTCAGAGACAGATCAAAGAAACTTACTGACTCCCAGCAATTACTGTGAGCAATATCAGCTTCAGACATGTTAACAGAAGAGATTGGGTGGGGAGAAGGAAGTCAGATAAAACCTCCTTCCCCTTTTGTCTATGCTGCTTAATAGTCCAGTAAGTCAACATCTCCCCTACAAGTCTGTTTTAAGCAGCTGGTAGTGATTTGAGGGGTTTTTTTTGAGGCACTGGATATACTTTGATTACGTCCCTGTTTCTAACACCAGCATGCTTGGTGGTTTCCACAACTCACCCATGGAATTATATAGCTTCTATATTTCTGATATGTGTTCCTGCAGTGCATCTTTACATGTAGGAGAGCAGTGTCTTTATCTTGGGAAAAGAGCAGAGGGTGAAGAAAATAGCTGGAGGTGAAGTTAGTGAAGTTCTGAAGTCTTTTTTTTTTTTCTTCCCTTCTCGTTTCTTTCAGAGGTTTGTAACTATAAATCCTAAACCTGATTCAAGGCAAGTTGATCACATTTTCAGTGGATTATTCTAGCGAAGTTAAAATCAGGCCTGTGCTTCAAACTTACCATGTAGGCACTAACAAAGAGTGAAAGGTACTCTACTTCTGTAGGTAATAGTGAAAAACTACTGCTTCAAATATTTATGTGGAAGAAGCTCTGAACTGCCTTCCGGTGGGACTTGGAGGTTTTTTTTGTTGATTAAGGATATTAACAAAGGCAATAAATACTAAGTTGTTCATAGTAAATTCAGACTGTGGTTCACAGTAATTTACAGTAATTTTCCTCTTTACATGAGCCATGAGAGGATCCAGGTATGGATACAGTATTCTTCTTCTAGAGAAGGTGAATTTAACTTCTTCTGCAGGCCTTACATGGCTGTGGATGGCCTCTGAGGGATTTTAGAAAGCCAGTCCTGCTTCTTGCAGGTTTGCACCCTTGAGAAAACTTACTTTAAAAAACCACACCAAGGTGTATGATGAAGGGTGTTCACAGTGACTCTCTGTTTCTCTTAATCAGGGACTGTCAACATGTATGTTTAATCTTGTACTAGTTTTTCATCTTTCCTCACATTGTGTGTGATACTTTTTGTTATTTCCTTAAATATTTGAGGTATCTTTTGGTTTTTGTCTTGTTCAGTTTACTGTTCAATCATTGTGCTCACCAGTTATGGAAAAGATGCCCTTAAAATTTTGTCCTTTTTTTTCTAGGTGTAAATGTTACAGATCATGACTTGACTTTCAGAGGTCTCTCAGATGTCCTTCAGGATAACATTACACCTTATGTAGCCTTGTTGGAAGCCAAAGATTGCCCAGGTAAATACTGCAATAGTATACTGCTTCTTTTGAATAAGATGTCAATTAACTAGGAATTCTAGCGTTTGCCAAGAATGTAAGAATAATGGACAGAGGGATCATGAAGACTTACCAAAGATTTGCTCAAACCTGTGTCACCAGAGCAGTAGTGCCTACTGTATTTTGAGAGGTATCCAGTTCTGTTTAAAACAGTGAAGATTGAAATGCTACTTAGCTGTAGCATAACAGTTAAGAACATGCTGCTTAGTGTATCACATGTTGATACCATAGGATCGTTTTCTTCTTGTTATATTGCACAGTGTATGTATGCATTCCTCTTTTTAAATGCTTACAGTCACAATATTTAGTGAGAGAATGGGAGGGATAAAATTGTCCCACCCTCCTTGCTCCTTTTTTATTTTTTAAGTAAAAAGATTGAAATCACTGACAGCAACATCCTCAGTTCTGTGGGTTGACTGCCTTACTTATTTTTAGGTCACTCTTTAAAGCATATGGCTGCAGCTCAGGGAAAGATGGAAGACCAACATCTTAACCTCAGTTGTTGCTATCTAGGCAAATTGCCTTAACAGTGTGCATATCATTAATGCTTTGAGGAGCACAAGATGTGCATTCTGGAGACAGAAGGGAATAATTAGAAATGTGGAAAATAATGAGCAATAACTTTGGGGGTAGTTCTTTATAGTACGAGATGGAGAAGTGTTGCCAGATAACCAAATGTCTTTACCACGTTTCTGAAAATGTTTTGTGAAGGCATAAAAAATCTGATGCAGAAGCTGATGGGGCAGCTGATGAACTGTGATATAGATGTGGACTCACTGGAAGATGAGGACTGTGTGCAGGTTTCGCAGAGCAGAATACGTTGCTCAATGTCTTCTCTTATCAGCTGGTATGAGAGTGTAACAAAGGTACGTTGTTGGCATTTTTTTATCCCAAGTTTATGAAAATGCCTGACCTTTAGATGTGCTTAAGACAGAAATTTAATAACTGAGCTTTTTATGAGAAAATGCCAAATGTTAATTTTTAATGTAATACTTAATAACATGATATTGAGGTGATTTGAATATAGTATGTGACACATAGAACAAATGTGGAGTTTGTTACTGATGATGTATGAATGTCAGAATTCTGCAACACAAGCAAAAAGTACTATTTTATCATATGTTTAATTGGGAATTGGAAGCTTAAAATGCAGTATCAGCTTCATGCCAGATGCTTTTCTCCCAGGAGTGCTGAGATATTTTGTTTATTAAAACAAAACTTTACAGAAGAACAGCTATCCAGGGCAAAGGTACTGTATTAGTGCTAATGAGCCATGGTGTCTTCTGCAGCTCACACTACACTGGCAAGCAGTAAGGAAATAACTTTGGAAATGCTTTTGTATCTTTGTGTTTGCTAAAGCTATTGAAGTTTTAAATTTTGTTTCTGTCATGCATACAAGTTACAACTAATTTTCTGATGACTTCATCAGACCAGTGTGATAAACCAAAGTGTACTGAGTACATGCTCTTTGTATTACTGGGTAAAGATATAGAAAATAAGCAATGTCTGTGTACACAATTCAAATCTTCTCCCTCATTCCCAAGAGAACTCCACCAGTTCTGTCTCTCAGAGCTCTTCTTGTCACTGTTGGACTGTATGTTTAAAATCTGTTTATTCTTTGTACTTCATGCTATGTCAAACAGAAGGAAGAAAAATGGCAGTTCTAGATGCTAATAATAAATACAGCTGACAAAAAGTCAGTCATGTCACTTTGGAGTATTATAATATCATAGATATGATTCAGTCTTTTTATTTTGCTGGCTTCTGTGTATTAATGTTTAATTAACGGCTTTAAAGAAAACAGATTCTGAAACTCCAAGCAAAAAAAGAAATTCCTCCTCTAGACACTGGCACTCTCCTCCAGTTGTAGTCATATTCAAAGATATGGAAAGTTTCACCACAAAAGTTCTTCAAGACTTCATAGTCATCAGCAGGTAATGTGACTTGAACTTTAGTTCTTCCACTCCTCTACTCATTTTCTATTGTCAGCTTTTTTTAAAAGTAACAGTGAGACCAGTGAAGTGTTGTAATCAAATACTGGTGCTGCTTCTTTGCAGCAGTGATTGAGCAAAAAACTGTTTGCTAGGTTTTAGGGGTAAATTTTGCTAAAGCTAACTTGAGACTGTGAACCAGAGTGCCTGAGGGCTAGGTTGAGATAAGGTGAGATAAGGTTGAGATAAGATTTAATTCTTCACATGGTAGGATTTATTGGTACTAGTTGTTACAGAATTTGTGAATGTGAAACTAAGTTTTTGAGATGTGTAGATCTTTTAGAATTGTTTGCAGAGTGTATTTTTATGTGACTTACTGATGTAATGCTGCTTAAGATCACTACATTACTAATAGGAGTGTATATAAAACTTACCCAGCTGGCCAGGATATGTAATCAGAAGCTGACTACTTCAGGTGTTCCTGTACTTCTGTTCTTCTTTAGCCTGTCTTCCTTGGTATAATCTCAGGCCTGCTAATCAAAAACTGATGCTGCTCTCCAAAAAGAGCATCCTGCACTTAAGTCCCCGGGTTGGAGCTGTCAGAATTGGAACTGCGGCGCGTGCACCTGATATTACCTCTAAACAAGGCTTAGGCAATTCACTCGCTGTGACACCAGCAAGAAATCGTATAGCTTGTGTTATTCTCTTCATCTCAGCTTTAAACATGTTTAATAATAAAGGTGAAGTGTGTAAATGTGAGACGCTCTTCTGATTTGTTAATCACAAGTTCTGATTCCTTTCTAAAATTCTCTACGGTTATCAAGAGTGGACAGTAATACGTGAAGTTTATTGGTTTTATGCTTGTTTTCAGCAATTTCTTTTGAGGAGTTAGAGAAACAAAGTAATTGTGCGATAACAATTAAAATCCAAAGTCAGAAAGTTGCCATGGCAAAAACAAAGGAAAGGAATAAAATTACAATTTTGACCTAGAAGGTATTTAAGATAGCAGAGTTTGTACCTCCTTGAAACTATTAAAAATGGAAAATAATGATGATATGATACTGAAAACACTGTATTTTGTATACATTGAATACTGTCTGCAAGGAATACACATTCAGTCCCGATTTTCAGTTCTAAAGCAAATACTAAAAAATTATCTGAAGAGGAAGATTAATCTGGAGAAGTTCAAATTTTTTTTAAGTGTGATTGGAACATAGAATGTTGGAGAAGTTCCATATTTATTTTGGATTTATTAAATAGTATAAATCTTGTAAATTTTCTTGGCTGTTTCCTATTTAATGTATCTTCTTATCTTTTCTCTGTATCTCTGAAAAAATCCTATTATAAGACTCAGTTCACTGAGTATAACTTTTGGGGAAGATAGGATCAGCACAAGACTCTAACTGAAATTATGTTTTTTGTGCTACTTCCTGAAATTTGAATCCTAAAATAGAATTTAATTTTCTTATCTACTTTAGGGCTTTAAATAGCATCCTTTCTTTTTAATTTTATTCCACACCTATTCCTGTTTTAGTTTGCTGGCAACAAATCATTTAATTTACCCCTCTCTGCATCTAAGCTCGGTGCTGTAGTAGCATCTAAGCTCGGTGCTGTAGTAGGAACATAATGCCTTTGTTACACAAGCTTCTATAATGTAACTATTACTTTTTTTTTCCCTTCCCCCACTACCCAGTCAGCATATCCATGAATTACCTCTAGTGCTGATTTTTGGAATCGCTACATCACCAATGATTATCCACAGATTACTTCCTCACTCAGTTTCCTCTCTGCTGTGCATAGAGCTTTTCCAGTCCCTTTCCTGTAAGGAGCACCTGTCTACTATAATTGACAAGGTAATTCCCTTTCTAAATAGACATGAGGAGTGTGTGTGTGTTGAAGCACTGTTTCCTTGTGTGGCCTTTAAAGGCAGGTTTATCTGAAGGTTTTGGAAAGGACTCTGTCCCTGAGAGCTGTGGATTTTGGATAGTTCTACTTGCAGCTGCAGAGCAGTTTAATACTGAGAGGTGCCTTCTCATACTGAGACACACACACACAGAGCTGCTTTCATTTGCATTGACTTGTGCAATTACACTTTGATGTTCACACCTCTTCATTAAAGTCGAGCTGTGATTTCAGTTTTACTTTGTTCCAGAAAAAGATAGCTTTGAAACATGGCTTAAATTTAGAAAAATAAAGTTTTGCCACCTGACAGACATTAGCTGAGTTATCCATATGTTCAAGCCATATAAATGTTGCGCCTGTGGATTCTTGGTAGACCACAGGATTTTCAAAATCTTTGTTAGACACATTGAAAGTAGTGGTATCACTGTTTATTACAGCAGTCTCTGTTCTATTTGTAATTTTGCAAAAATAGCATTAAGCAAAACTAACTTAAGACATTGTATTAGTGAAAGATACTTACGAAAATTTGGTAAAATAAAAAACTGAAAATCAATCTTTGCATGGATATTTTAGTAGAAGTACTGTTTTTAGAAGTTGGCAGTGTATTTAGTGTCTCATTTCGTTGAATGTTAACACGTATTAAGAGTTGTATCAAGTTGTATATATATGTTTTGCTGATTTGAATTCAGGACAAAATTTCTGCTATGGCAACTTTTTCTTTTTGTCTCCCTTTTAGCTGCTTCTGACATCCCGGTTTCCCTTTAAACTGGGAGAAAAAGTTCTACAGGTTCTCATCAACATATTCCTGTACCATGATTTTTCTGTCCAGAATTTTATCAAAGGATTTCAGGTAGGCAATGGTAACAAGAAGTCAAATTATAGTTGTGAAATCAAAAGGTAATTACTAGGCACTGAAAGATTTCTTAGGTCCTAATATTGCTGAATTGTATGAAAAAATATCCTTTGGAAACAGTTTGGATCTGTGAACAGATGGGTGTTCTAAAACATTTGCTGATAAGGGTTTAAGAGCAAACCTGTAGGGCAGGTATGAAGAAGCGCATAAAAGCTTATTCTGCCACAAACCCCACAATATTTTAAGGTTACATTTAAAAGGGTGAACTGGCTTAGTTGGCAGAAAGAGCTGCATTTTGCTATAGATTAATTTGTAGCTTTCTCACACCCCTGGCAGAACTCTCCAGTTCTGATCATCTGTACCTGCTCCTTGGACTCTGGTTTGTCTTGGTGTGAATAGGCTATGGTAGTGTCTCTTCCCCACTTCTGGCACAATTCCTGGATGCACACTTCCTACCTTTTCAGGGAAATAGGAGCTGCAGGGTCAATTTCTTGGCGCCTCAGAGTAGGTAATAATTGTGCTCTAAGCAGTCGTGTAGCAGTGTGCCAGTTATATTTACCCTCTCTTGGAAGACAAAGTGGAAGAGCTCAGGAGGTTTCCAGAAACAGTCTCTGCAGAGCACAATAGTTAAATTTTTATTGTCTTATGTAGTTCTTCATACCTAGATGTATTTCTGTGTCTAGGTCTCCTTGTAGGTTTTGTGGATTGCAGACAAGAGTTCTCTGAAGAATTTGTAGCCCCTGTTATGTGTTTTAATCCAGGACTGTGAAATAGTTT
>WEKY01054371.1:92775-133571 GCA_013390045.1 Picathartes gymnocephalus
GTGTGAACCCGCTAGTAAAATATACCCTTTTAATGGCATATACATTTAGAATTTCTCTGCTTTTTTGGTATATAAGATGCAATGATTACATGTGGCCAGGAGAAGTATCCTGGCCATAGTACTCTTCCTGAAGACAGACCTTTGTGGGCTTTCATAGGTTTTAACTCCTCTTACTTGAAAGACTCATCAAAATTTAGTACTTCTTCATTAGCCTGACATGCAAATACAAGTTTTAGACCTGACAGTGTATGGCTGTGTCCTTGTGTGTTAAAAAGTATTCAAGGATGAAGCAATCTCAGATCAGATTTTCGAAGTGATAAATGCAAGAGATCACCATCATGTCATTATATCTAGGTGTGATGTGACATAAGAGGGGGGGAAAAGCTGAGGTACTGAAAATGAATAGCACATACAGCAAAGAAGGTAATTATGTGACTGTGTACAACTGTATAATCAATGTCCTGTAGTGACTTACGGAATACTTATGAACTGTAATTAATTTTTTTTAAAGGAGTACCATTACTACCATTGTAGTATATACAGAGTAGTAGTAAGAAAGCATTAAAAGGTAGATATAGCAGGGTGATTGAATTTTATTAACATCCCTAGTTCTTGGTTTGTTTTTCAGCTCTGTGTTGTGGAGCACTTCTATTCCCAGCCTCTCAGTGTACTGTGTTGCCAGCTGGTAGATATTAAGAAGAGAGTTTATTCTTTATCACATGATCAGTGCGAAAACATTCGGAGACTGCCCTCTTTTAGAAGGTAAAGGTGGAAAGACATTTTTTGAACAATCATGTATTGAGTCGGCTTTAAAAAAGATTAAAAGAATCTGTAACTGTAGATCTGTGAACATTGTAGCTCATTTGTGCCCATGTTTCTATCGCAAAGGTAAATTGATCAAATGGGACAGTTCTAAATAATTTCAGGAAGCCTTAATGTTTTAGTCTAGAGAGTACAGCTTCTGTGATGTGTAATCACTTGAGTTTATTTTTTTTCTTCTCGTTCTTAATGCAGAACCGAATTATTCTGACAAATAACCATAAATCACTTTTGAACTGTTAAACTGATTTGAAGCATAATCTCTCGGGTTTTGGAGTGGCATTTCAATTTGTTGGATTTGACTGTCCTTTTTGGATCTTTCCAAAGAATGATATATATTTCTTACAGCAGCATAAACATTTTAAATATTTTTAGCCCTAGAATCTTCCTTTACATTATAATTTTATGTTGGTGTTTTTTTCTTGCCATAAGGTATGTGGAAAAGCAAGAGTCGGGGAAACAGATTGAACTGCTGACAAATGACAGCTTCTTAAAGGTAAGATTTTAAGCATGTGTTTGGAGAACAGAAATAACTTCCCCAATGTATTACTTTGTGGAGCACAATAAAATACAAGACCAGGATGTGTAGTTCTGTATAACATCATTCATACAGAACATACTGTGCTTTGTGACCAGTAATGAGGAATTAGGATTGGCAGGTCAGAATCTCTAGGGTTGCCAGATTGGCCTTGATACGAAGCTGCACAACTTTCTTACATCAACTTTTAGCTATGTCTAGAAATATAACTGCTTAAAAAGAAGAATACAAGGTTTATTTACGGGCAGGTCTTTTCATGCTTACTCAGACTGACTTCCTTGGAAGGTCAGTTAAGTGTTTGAAGAATGTGTAAGTAATCTTGGAGGTCATTTCATAAGCTCTTAATCCTTCATAGCCTCTGCATAGTTTCTGATTGAACTCAGTAGGACAGAATCTGTGTCCCAAGGCACACATTCACACTAGACCTCCTACAGGATTAAAACTAATTTGTTACATGTTTATCTGAAGCTTTGCCAACTGATTGAAGTCAGACTACTACTATTGTGAGCCCTTCAGGAATTCACCAACAAAAATCTGTTGGTTATTTTCACCATCTGAGCCACTCCCAGGAGAAGCACTGCTGAAGGTAAAGGGTTTCTCCTGACTCTTCATTTCAAGTACTGGTAACCTGTCAGGCAAATGGTACTTGCCTGATGCATGAGGCTTTTTCAAGAGTGAAGAACATTAGTAATGGCTGGAGGGGAGGTTAGGAGCAGGCAACATTGCAAGTGCAGCTACAGTATTCAAGACGAGACATGATTTTACATCATTTTATGATCCATTACCTTCATTGGCAAGAATAGCTTGAGCTACTACTGTTCCCTTGCCCTTTGTTCACAAAAGGTGAATACTCATCAGCTTAAACTTCATATGTTTTCAACCTTACATGTTTCTTAATAGACCCCTTATTTCACAAGCCTTACCCTGTAAGTTTGGGAAGTAAGCTGGAGTTCTTGTGCTTAGGTGCATATGATGCTTCTCACAAATTTTAATTGAAGACACTTCTAATCTGCACAATAGGATTAGGACCATTACTGCCTTGCCAAGCTGGCAGAGTATTCTGCCTGGGAAGAAAAGGTCCTACTGCTGCATTAATGAGGTGCTGTTTATTCTGATGTCATGCTAATCTACAGTATCATGCCCAGCTTTGGAAACACTTTCAAAGTCACTATACTAATCTTTCATATAAACTTACAGTTGCTATTTCAGCACCTGGTCACTTCAGTCTTCCAGCTTAGCCCCTAAACCTGCAATACACTTTATCAGATGCATTTATATTCTCTGTTGTTACCACTTTTTTTAATAACTGTGGAAGAGCTTTTCCTGTTTAAAATAACGAGTTTTAAAATCAATTTTACATTATTAACAAATCTATCTGAAAGGTTTCATGGCAAATTTAATTTGAAACTATGTAAATCTGGCAATCTATGTCTTTTATCTCTGTTCTGGAAATAATATTGCATAGTCTTCTAGTGACATTTTAAAACTTCTAAAATGGATTGTGCCTTTTCACTTCATTATTTGGCAAAATACATTGCTGTTTACTTATATTAACTATATCTGTCTTGAACTAGGACCAAGATGAGGGAAATATAGATATGTTAATAATGCTTGGGGTTTGGGGCAATAAGATTGATCTAGCAGCATTAGAGAGAACTTGTATTTTCTTAGCTTATTTTGTGGTGGGGATAATTTTTTTCTTAATGATCCTACTTAGAATTAAAACACAAACTTGTGAGTGTCTACCTAAGGTTTTGGAAGTTGCCTTAACAGTTGTTATATCAGTGACTCTTAAATTTCCATATATAAAAAGTATATTGGCAGAAATATCATTAATGTTTTAAATAATTTAAAACTTTTTTTTTTAACATCAGAAAGCTCTGTGTAGCACTGTCTTTTGTTACTTTCAGTCTTTGCAGTATACCTGTTCTTTCCATACATCTGTACTTCCTTATAGTGCCTGCAGACAAGGTTTTCCTTTTCTTTTATCTTTGATACCCTTTGTTTCAGTTTAATTCTAGAAAACTTCAGTGGCTTATTTTGCTCTTTCCATTTGGAGTAGTTTGCTCAGAGTTATGGAAGAGGGCAGTGAAGTATGTAGAGGATCCTGTGATTTTTCCTCTTTAATTTTGACTGAAGACAGAGGAGAGAAGACCTTTTGATTCAAAGACTTAAATGTAATGAGCACAAAGTACTTTAGCAGAGTTACCAGAATTTTTGAGTGTGGCTTTCCAGAAGTGTTAATATATGCTTCCTTGGCAGACCAGTGATAATGTGGTGCCATTCAGAAAATTCAGTAGCAGCAGTCAATAATTTCTTTTTCCTAAATGTGATATTTTTTTTTATTTCTGTAGTTCTCAACTTGTGAATAAACAAAAGTCAAAAACCTATAGGAGCAGCATCTGAATATTTCTTTGTTTTCTGTGAACTGGTCTTTTTATGTACACATAAATATTAAAAACAGCAGCCTCCCACAATATAAGAAATAAATTTTTTAATGCATTTGTAGTATAAAAATGCAAGTTTTTGAGTAAAAGTAGCTCCATAACTTCTCATTGCCTGCTAAAGGGATAACGTATACTCTCATTACTGTGAGATGACATTTCAATTCAAAAGGCCTAAATGTAGCTGAAAATGGTAAAATAATAATGCTAATCAATAGCAAATCTCTACTGAGCTGGAGGAAGAAAGTAAAGGTAACAATATGCAATGGGAATGCAGTGAACTATTGAAATACAGCTCATTTGCTTAGTGGTCTCAAGATTGGTGATTTAAATCCAAGCACACTACAGTATCAAAACTTCAGAGTCATTATAAGTGCTTTATGAGAGTTTTAAATGGATGTCAAAATTACTTTAAAAGTTACTCTGTCATTGTAGGAAGAAACAGAGAAGTTGCTGGAGGACTTACATGTTTACCATGAAAATTATGTTTCAATTCTGAGATGTCTTCATGTTTTCACATCTTCTCTTCCGAAGTATCCTTTGGGCAAGCAGGTGATATACTGTTTTATGTGGGTTTTGTTGGGTTTTTGTTGTTGTGGTTTTGGTTTGGGGTTTTTTTTTTTGCCTCAAAGTATGACATCTAAATAAATATTTACTCTTTATTTACTAATGTGCTGTTTTGCCCCCTGCTTCTTAAAATGGAGACAGATGACTTCTTGCTCTGGGCAGAGGACAACAGTGTGTGGTTTCTTTACTGGCATGGATGATACCTTGTCACTCAACAGGAAGGAGTTTCCAGAAGGAGGCAGGTTCACAGATCAGCAAAAGAATCCACACACTGACTTTCCCACATCTGGCATTATCTGTATGCATTGCAGGCAATGTATACTCTTCTACCACCTATTAGATCACTAGTCAAATTCTGATGAAGAGAATGAGTTTTTAGCAACCTACTGTACAGAAAAAACCAATAGTAGGAGGAACAGTGATAATTGCTCTTAATAGTCCTATTGCTCTGATGTCATTAATCCACCTTCTCATGCTAAGCAATTTCTTCCAATAGAAAGAGAAGAGCAATTATGTGTTCTGTGCATGTGCACTTGTCTCTCAGTTCTCAATGTATTCCATACAGTTACTAGAATCTGTCACTGACTACAAAAGCAGCATGAACTGTCCCAGTATTTGAGAATAAAAGGATGTTTTAGCTGGGGCATTTAATTGGAGTTCCTTTCTGTTCACTGCAGTTACCTTCACCCGAATGTAAGTTGTTTGGAACCTGGTGCACAGCAGCAGTCTCCAGCAGAAGCTTAGTTCTGGAAGATATTAAGTGCTCTCATTCCTTTTGCAGTCATTCTGCATCTTTGGAAAACAGGCTCTAAAGGAACTGCATATTGCTTTGAACAGCTTGTTGTAAGATTTCCACATTACTTTGTAAAACACTTTATCCTTTCTTCACCTTCTGCATAACAGATCAGGGAGTTGCACTGTGCGTGTTTGGAAAACCGAGTGTGGGAGACAGACGAGTATGAGTCATCTCTTCAGCTAGCAAGGTGATTTTTTTTTCCCATTTTGTTTTTATACCACTGTACACATGGAAAATATCAGTCATCAGTTATTCTGGAACTGAAAGCTGAGGCTATTACCTGTTCACAGCTAGTTTTAGGGCTCTTTGCAAGTATGATTGGCTGCTTTCAGTTTGGTTTTCTACTGATTTCTATGAAATTCAGCCAGGTTCTAATATCTCATATGCCCTGAGTAATTATGCTGAAACCACTGAGATTACTTTGTGTGAATGAGAACAAGTTGGGTTTTGTCCTTTAAGGTATGATTGTGGTAGATATTATCAATTAAATTATTAGTCTTAGTTGTTTTAAATTTTAATCTGTTGTGAAAATTAGAATCTGTTCCAAATGAATACTAGCTGAGGCCTTTCTTTTTTTATTTTACTGCTTTCCTTCTCTTCCTAACTTGCCTTAACAGTTTGTACAAGGACTGAGTTTATTTTTTGTGATACTGTGAGCGTAGGACTAGGAGAGTCTGTCCTTGTGTTGTCTGTCAGTGTTTAAAATGCCAAAGTCGTCAAAGCCAGTTTTCTTGATAGAAAACCTTTCAGTTGCAGTGTTGCAGCCACAGACTTCTGAATGTGCTTTAAACAGGCACATGGCAGTGTTTGTCTTGTGATGGTTGCACTCATTCAAATTATCCCTCGGCTTTATCCCACAAGGAGCCAGTGTGACCCCATTACTGTAACTCTTCCAGACCCCCTGAGCTGCTCAGGTTTGATGTATCTGACAGTAAAACTGCACAGAAAAACACTATCAATGGTGGATGGAGGGTAAATTTTTCTGCTGATACAAATACAAGGAAACACGCTCTTCAAACTGTACCTTTGCCATGCTGAGTGGCTCTTATGCATAGCCACTCTTCCGTGTTCTTTACCCCCATCCCTTTGAAAGGATTAAATGCTTGAGTTGTCATTTCTGCAGTCTTTGCTTTGTGTTCCTTCTCTGACTCTCCTAAATCTTGACAGCATTCAGTCACCTCTCAGCTCTTGCCCAAAAATGTGTAATTCTGCTTTCCTTTACTGTCTGTCTGTAATCTCTTAATGACTCTTGGCCATTTTTCCCTCTCCTTTTTCTTTTCCTGTGTTTAATTTGCTTTCATCCTCTCTGAATTGATATGTCTCTTCTCCTATCTCAAAGTTGATGCTGCCATCAGAGTCTGGCTTGCTCCCCTTTTATTATTATCTGTTCATCTCCCTCCTGTTGTTCTTCTGGTCCTGGCTCCCACTGTGAGAGCCTCTGATAGAAATACAGTGATCATGGTCGCTGCTTTCATAGATGATGATTCTATGATGCTTTTTTTTTAATCCAGAAATTCTGTCATTTTCCTAACAAAACTCATCCAACACAATTTTTTCAAATACTTGGAATTATAGCTGTGATTATAATTTTTTCAGCTTTCACCTTCTGTTTGCCTTTTTACAGATAATTCCTTTTGTCTCTGCTTCTTCTATATAGAATCTTGCTGTTATCTTTTAGTACAAATTTACAAAATATAGCCTTTCCCCTTCTACTTGCAGTCTTTTTTTTTCCCCTTTTGCTCAGGTTTAAAAGTTACTCACTGTTCCTTAATATCTCTGCCTTCCCAGGAGCCACATCACGTGTTAATATCCTTATGTCCACTCTTCCCCATCCCTTACTGCTTTCCAGTGTTTTTCTAGAATTGTTCTTTTATCCCCTTGTATTTAGAAAATAAAATATAGACAAGCTTTAGATCACTTTATTTCTCATTTTCTAACAGTATCTCTTTTGCCTTTCATGAATTATGTTTCAATGTAAGGTTTTAAGTTGCTGAATTGTTTCTTTTTTGATTGGTTCTTTACTTCAGCCTTTCCCTGCACAGGCTTTTATCCCTTCTGCTAGAATGCTCTCTCCAAAGATGGTGTTTCAGGTGATGTAACTTGAACAATCTAGACACTAGTTACTCCACCTGACTTTTCAGAGTCTAAAAGATACCATGGGGCAACAGAGAGAATGTGTGAGCTTTAGTTCATTTTGCATTAATTGCATCAGAAGGGAGAGATCAAGAAGATTGGAGAGTGTTTCACTTGATTGGTTATGTGGAGCTAACTGGCTGGGACATCTCGTCAACTTTTTGGGTGGCAAAACTTCAAGGACTGTCTGCCCTATTGTCTTCTGTCTAGATATTGTACTGTTTTTGGTCTGCTAATTATGGATGGCTTTTCATCACATGCTGCTTATCACAGTCCTGCCCTTCTGTGCCCGGTCATTTTGGTTCTGACCAACCTGGTATCACTTCTTCAGGTGATTCCCCACTTCAGCATTCAGAAGGAGTTTCTGTGGACTTCATTCTAGCTTCCTTTCTTCTCTTTCATAACTTGTCTTAATAATCAGAGACAGATTTATTTACTGCCTTTGGGTAATGTGAGATCTTCCTTTCTGCTTTAAGCTTGACTCCTCACCAAATCAAAATCTTAATCCCACTGATACCTGGTACACCTTGCAGTAATCTCAAGCCTAAAAGGTTGAAAAGGATCCTTTACTGTTTTTTCATATGTTCTTGCCTGTTCTTTGGGCCCCGTAATCCCATCGTTGTTGTAAATAAGTTTTTCTAGAACTTGCAGATTCGTTTTGAATAATACTATGAAAATAAATTTGTTCTTTCCCATTCACAGATCTCCAGATCTGCTTCTCTTTTCTTCACCTTGGGTGTTTAACTGCAGTGTTTTGTCTGGCCTGGAACAAGGCTATCTTGTTTATCCATTATATTATACAAGACAGTTTCAAAATGTTTTTAGCTTTTTGTGTGGTCAAGGTCACCCTTTCTGTTGTTAACTCCTGATGCTTTTCTGTACAAAACAAGTGCATCTGACGTGCAAAAATCCGTAACCCCGAAGCAGATAAACTGAAGTTTTAAATTTTAACCTTTATGAGAGCTTAGTATCAATTGCCAGTTAGAAACTAGAGCTCAAATTGCAGTTGTCCCTTCAGATATGCAGAGTTCCCCAGCCTCTTCTGAATTCTTCCTTAAATTTCTTAGTCAATTTTTAGGTAGCTGAAATGGAAACCCACTGCCTGAGACACTGACCACCATCATTGCTTTAATATCTTTTAAATTAAGATTTTTGAGACAGGGCAGTGCTTGGTGAAATTTGGGAAAGGCCCTAATAACCAAATAGTAAGTAAATGCTGAGTTGGAGGTTGGGCTAGATGATCTCAAGAAGTCCCTTCCAGTTTGAATGGTTCTAGGATTCTGGTGATGGTTGGATTTACAGCAATTAAATACAGAAGAAAGCATACAGATTTCATTTAAGAGTCATTCTGAGTCACAGAGAATAATTTTGTGGATGTGTTTACATAGTGATTTTTTTTTTTTTACCATTTCATTTACTGTTGTTGGGAATGAGTTCTGAACCCTACCATGATTGGGTTTTGGGTGTTGGGGTTTTTTTTTATTTTGTTTAGTTGTCTGACTCACAGTTTCAAAAATTCGAACTCCTGTGTCCAGCAAGTGTTTTTAGATAATCAGGCAAACTGCTGTTCTGAAGGAAAATGTGAATGACATCATCACAAAACCTAATCTGTTTGTTTCTTTCTGTTAATGAGAGCAGGAAAAAAAATTGACTTTGCTGCAAGATTGAATGCTTGAAATCCTGGAGATTTTTTTCTTTTAAAAAGAGTTTTTCAAATTTTCTTTTTTACTTTTTTCATCATTCTGCATTTCAACTTCAGCCAACAATTGTGTCTTTTAGGATGTTGAATAAGACTGATCTGGTAACCATGCTCCAACAGTGTGTGGAAATTTTGATGTCATCTTCTGGAAAGGAGTTTGATAAGACAGTAGAAAAGTTGAAGGAGTTCTTGACCCAGTTTCAGAATCTAGAAGGTGGGTGTGTACCATCATGTATTCCATTGCAAATTATATAAAAGCTGTTTTGTAATCTGACCAGTGAGTTTCATTTTCCCTGAGATAGCCTTTCATCTTATTAAACCATCATATTTGCAGGATTTTTTTTTTTAAATACATACACAAAATTAGGAAATGTTTATATTCTCTACTGGTACGTGGTTCGTGTTTTTTATAATATGGAAGAGTGATACAAGATAAGAAATTGGACAGATCAGCAAACATTATCCCCTAAATCTCTCACACATGTATTTTGAGCATTTTAGCAGATGCTGCAGTTGTTAAAAACAAACTGTTTCTGAAGATAAATAGCAGCAGACTTCCTTATGACATAGTATTTAACCCAAATGTATGTAAGGTTCCTTCCCCTGCACGTTCAGAGCTAGGACTCCGAGTGCCAGTTGTGTGGCTCTGCTGACAGGCTGTGACTCATCAAGCCCATAGATCTGATTGTTTAAGGTAGAGGACATACTTCAGAGTTTAGCAAGGCAAATGAGTAACAGCATTCTGTCTTTTAGAGGCAGGTTAACTGAAACTGCTGCATTCTCTCTGAAATAGAGAGTATGATATATTCCAGCATTCTTCTGGAATAGGAATTTCAATGCTTGCCCTGAATTGTGGAGAAGCAGTCCCCAAAGACTTGCTTTTGAAGATGAGTTGGTTATCATCTGGTCTGTTTTATGCATATTAATTAAGCTCATTATGAGTGTGGTTGCTACACAGCATTTGGACAAATAGGCAACGATCCCCAAATGCAGTCAATATTAATTAAAGTAGTCACTTAATACTGTAGGGTTAACTGAGGGTTGTCCAAAAGAATCAGCTCTTGTCTGTACCATATATTTTTTAATAGTTGTAGTAAAAGCAGAGCTGTGGTAGAGAAAATAGGTCATCACTTAGAAAAAGCTGTGTATGTCACTGATGGTACCAGCACTGAGGTATCTGAACTATGATGGAAAACTAAAAGTTCATCTAGTTTGGAAAAAAAGAATTAAAGCAAAAGACTTTTAGGTAGCTGGATTTTTACTTAAGGAAATAAGTAAAGAACAACTCTGGGGATTCAGAACTTGCAGAACTATAAAGCAAAAAAGACAGTATTTCTTTTCATTTAGGATTTGAAGCTGGTTTTAAAACAGAGAAGGTCTACTGAATCCATGAATGATCTTAGTTTGTTTTCAAAGTGTATTTAAACTCCAAAGGAAAAGTGAGAAGGGGAGGTTAAGATACCCTGCACATAAATAGATTGCTGAGTTAGATAACTTCTTATTTTATATTTATGTGATGGTATTGATCTTTAGTGGGAGTTCTCAGACTTCTGCCAAAAATGTGATGCACCCAAATCGCCCACAGAGCTCTTAGAGTGAAAGGATAGTCCAAAATACTATTTTTTAATAGCAACAACAAAGTCAATTGTCCTGACTGTCTAATGAACTGAAAAACATAAAATCCTGAAGCTTGAACAAACAAAATATCTTCACATTCAGTCTACTTTGAGCTGAAGGATTTCGAAAAAAAAAAACATATTGATATACTAGTGGAGAGGAAGTTTTCTGATTTGAAGTCTTCAATACTCAGACAAATGCCCACAGGACTCTGGAAGATACCAAATTGTTCTCTGCAGGTCACCAGAAAGCTTTTAGATACCATAATTGTCACTGCTGATAGAACTTTACCTGTGATATATGGGTGGAATCTCCATCTGCCACCTTCTTAAGTAAGGCAAGAAATCTAGATACCTTTTGTTTTGATTATCACTCATCCTAGCATTGATTGTGCATTGGGAGGTTTTACTTCTTTGTTTTTACCTAAAAATTACTTATATTTGGTGCAAGTGATCAACAAACTACATGTCCATGAAGATGAAATTTTGTTATAACTTAGGGTGAGAATAAAACCGGGCAATTAAATACCTTAGCACACTCCTGTTTGCTGCTCTGGTTGCAGTTTCTGGGTTATGTAGGGAGAACTCATTTCTTACTCAGTATTTTTCTGCACATGAGAAGGGAAAAAAATGCAGCACATGGCTTTTTGAATATTTCTGAAGCATCAGTAGTACCTAGTACTGATCTGTCCAGTTTACAAATGTTGAGAGTATGACCTAGGATGACCTAAACAGAATTAAAGTGATGTGCAAGGCTTGTGCTGGGCCTTTGCTCAGGGCTGAATTGTTACTTAGTCACTGTTGGCTAAGCTGTACTGCAGACTCCTAACAATCTTTTTTGCAAGATGACAGACCCAAAAGCTGCCTATGACTGGGTCTATGTGAACAAGTAACTATTGAGTACTTCTAAGATTCCTGGGGTTAGGAGGTTTATGTAGGAAGAGTCTACCCCACATATCAAACGTTAGTTTTGTTCTAGTAGCAGAAGCTTCCCAAGAACGAGATGTGTCCGTATCGTCACAAAAGGAGCTTCAGAAGAAGACAGACCTTTATCACCTTCAGAAGGTTAGAGGCCTGCCTAGGCTTTACTGACTGGTTCCTTAAATTAATGTTTTAAAATATTCATGGTTAGTTCTTCCCAGCTTGCTGGAGCTCTGAGTAAAGGGTTGTGTGTGAGTGTTTAATCTTAAAAATGAATGAATAAGTATTTCCGGCTTTCCTGACACATAAAAAATTATAGAAAATATCTATCATAAACCAGGATTTCAAAATGCAAATTAGATGTTTTCTTTTTATTTAACTTGTAATTTAGACATTCTGCCTAACACATATTTCTTTCAATTTCTCGAACTCCTATGGGTTTGAGAACTGAATACATTGGCCTAAATAAAAATAACTGCATGATTACATTTCAAACATCATCAGTGAGAACATGCCAGCAAAAATTAATTATACATGTTAAACATATAGATTGTGTTCTCCAGAGAAAAACTGCCTCCCATGTAGTCTTATGCACCACTTTTTTTTAAAGACTTTGTTGGAGTTGAAGGAATCAAGGAGGTCTAAGAAACTGACAAAGTTTGAAATGCTTCGTTTTGAAGTTGTTGACTATATAGACAGTCTTGTAAGGTGAGCCTTCCTGTTTTATATTCCTGCATTAGTTTGCACCGTAAGTTGCAAATGAAATTTTACTAACATGTTAATCTTGCCAAAATTGTGTCTCGGTCCCTGTGGCACGCTTTTTTTCCCTTCCTATCCTTTCTTTGAGGGCTCTAAAAGTAACAACTAAAAAAACGAAAATAAAACAAACCACACCTCTTTTCCAGTAGATTAGTTGAAATAATTAGGATACAAACTGACCAACCTACTTGGGCTACTGAGACAGTGCTGAGGGAGGAGTGGGTATAAGTGGCAAAATCAAGTCAAGAGTCTTTACCCTATTCTTTGCTGATCTGTTCTGCTTATGAAACTACAGATGTCAAGTGTGATATCCTGTCCATTTTGGGAACTGTTTTGGTGAGCAAGCCATAGCAGATGCAGTTTTGGACGCAGCTCTGCAGTGGAAAATGTGGAAGGCTTGTTGTGGTGGGGGAAGAGATTGAAGGCACTTGTTAATTATTGAGGGTGGGGGGGAGGCAGAGAAGTTAACAGAAGTATGACTGCCAAGCAAAAAACTTCAGATAGGAAGACAGAGATGATCAGAGACTCATAATGAGGACTTGAGATGGATAAGCAGGATCTGTGGAGTACTTGACTGGCTTAGTACGGTAGCTGCTGCCCTTATTTTTTAATTTGTCAATGTCCCATCTAGAGTTCTATGCTAAATCCATTAAATGTGGAGTTGATAATAACAGACTTCTCTGCTTAAAAGTTTATTTCAGTGCTGTTCATCTTGTTTTTCAGAGATTTTTCAGTACTGGATGGGAAACATGCATTTTTGTAGTCTGTCTCCAGCAGACTTGTGTTGTTTCCCTTAAGCTGAAGCTTGTGTCTCCCCCACTCCCCCCATACCTCATGCTTTTCCAGAAAATACCTTATTCCTGCAGACGACAGGACCCTGCATGAGATCGTGTATTTCAACGCAGCCGCTGTTCTCCGAGGGCGCTTGAATGCTGCCCCCAGGACTGCACTGCACACGGCTTTAAATAACCCACACTGCTACCTGAAGGTAAGAAACAAGTGGGCTATTTGGGTGCTGGACTAGTTCTGGAACGCTGAGTGAGGATGGTATGCAAGGCTAAGTTTTGCTGTTTCATGAAGCTTGGCACATATTCAGCTGTTTTGCAGAGAACTAGCAAGTGCTGATAAGCAACTGGGGACTTTGTTCAAAGAGCTGGGGAATCTGTCTGGCGAAGGTAATTCTGGAAAGAGTTCTGTAGGAGGAATCCATTTTTCAGAACATGTTCTAGCCATGATATTTTCTTGCTTCTGTAGATGTGGCAGAAAAGTAATTTTGTCTTCTGGTTCAATTGGGATGACTGTCCAGGGGGAAAAATAAAATGTCTGTTACTCTTTCCAGAGAGTTTTTTTATAGGGCTGGTGCTCAGTCCTCACTATGTAGATTAGCCATAAGGTAAAGGCTGTTCAGGATGAGTCATAACTTTAAAATAGCGTAAATACAGTTTATTTAACCAAGTCCTCTGTTTTTCTCTGTAATTTTTTTTTTAATACTTGTTGTGTATTGATATCCTGTGTTTTCTGAGTCCAAGAAAAGGATCGTCCTTGATTCTATCCCTGCCCTAACCCTGCCCTTTTCTAGAAGAGAAAAGCAGACTGCTTTCCATTTCCTTTATAAGTCAAACTGAAAGGATGACCAAAACTAAGAAATAGACTAGGATTTGAAAAAAGAGTGAACATACATTTCTTTTTGTCCTTGATTATAGAAGGTACTTGAAGTTGTTCTTATGCACTAACATTTTTCTTAAAAAACTGATCATAATTTTGAAGAAAGTATTGGTTGTAGCTGTATCTGAGTAATGTATTACTTGAGTCAAAGCCAACACTTATCAGGAACCATAAAGGCTGATATAAAGATCAGCCTTTGCAATCTACAACCTGATTTGTGTTGGGTTTGTTGGCACTGTCCTCGATTTGAATGAGGGTTATCAGTTTTGCTGTGTGCAGAAGTTATTACTAAAACCATTTACAGAGCTTATTTGTGAGAACAGTAGTTAGCATGTTACCATTAAAGAAACCTAATATGAACCTAAGTAATTTATATTTTTAGAAAACCTGTAAATATAGACTAGGACAACCAAGAAAATCTAACTATTGATGTCTTTAATAAGTATTCTATTTTCTTTGATGAGTTGGCAAGATTTAAAGCCCTCTGTCATCCTGTACTTTGTACTTGGACATGTTTTAACATATTTCCAATGTTTTCTGAGAAGATTGTGAAGTGTTGGCATAGTTTTTAACAGTAGCAGTATTGGCTGAGTGCCTTGCTTAGCATTTTAATCTATGTGAGTAAAATATTTTCTGTCTATGACTTCTGCATGGTTTGTGTTTTTCTGCACCATGACCAGAGCAAAGTTCTCCAAAAGTGTTCTTCCAGAAGGCCAGGACAAAAGTGCTTCAGTAGAGTACCAGTGAATGATTAATATGTGATGCACTGCTTACAGGAGTCCAGTCCAGTTATTTTAGTAAAATGTGAACCAAGGGTCATATTTATCAGGGTGGAGGAAAGAAGAGAACCCCAAAAAACTGCACCAAACCCAGCTTAATTCTGTTTTCACTGATCCTTTGAATATTTAACAAGCTGAAACTTGGGCTACCAGCTCCCCTATCAGGGAAGGAGGGTTTGGTTCTTTGGATAACAGCATTGATTCCAGAGCAAGGTACGAGTGTGTCCTCTGTCTAGCCTTGGGGCAGGGTCAGGCAAGAGCAATTCCTCACCAGCAGTGTTCCGGGGTCCTCCCACTCCTATTCTCTTCTTTTGGGAGCAGCATCTCTGTGCTGTACAGGTGGTTTCACAGCTGACTGCTCCTTGTAGGGCAGCTTCCTGCTTGTCAGCCTGGTTATTTCCTCTTGGGACCACACGTGTGCTTCAGCCTCCAAGCCGAGGTTTCCCTGCTGGCAGCTGCAGCTCCCTCCAGCTGTGCTACAGGGGCTTGGCCCAGTTATCACAAGGGAGGCTGGGATCTCTCAGGTGCTGCTACAGATGAACCCATTCCAGGAGTGTGCAGTTGCTCTGAAGTTGCATCCTCTCTTGGTTGTGATAAGTGTCCTGACCTTAAAATTAGAAAAATCAATGCAAAGTGTCCAGCATTGCCATGCTGGCACATGGGTAAGTAGTAGGAAACCACAGAGGGTGTAGTAGGAGAGGGGAAAAGAGAAGGGTGTAGTGTTGTCCTCCTGGGCAGTGGTGAGCCACTAGATCTAGATCAGCCAGAAGTGTAACCTCATGTGTACTTGAAACTATGATAGTACACTACTGAGTTAGTCTGATAAACTAATGCCTGCATTGTAACACTGTGAGGGGTTAGCCATATTTCTCTCAGTTTTTCTGAAAACCATCTTGTAAGGAACTGACAAATACTAACCCAAGGTCTACATCTTTTCCTTGTAGAGAGTAAATAAACTTGAAAATTGCTAGATGTTCTGGAAATCGTGAAATGTTTCATAAGTGCCAGCATCCAAACTGGAGCTGAGTCTCAAAAATTGTAGGAATTGAGATCTATGGGTAAACTAGAGATTCTTGAGCAAAGTTATATTCTTTGCCTAGCCTTCTTTCCTATCTTGAAAAGCGTTTTTCTTTTGAAGGTGTCTGTCATTGCTACAGCTTTATAACTTCCAGAAGTAGCTTGTATATTTTACTAGCATATGAAAGCATTTTAGAAAAAAACTTCTATGAGCTAAAAGGAAGGATCAGTGGTTGTTTTCATGTTAAGACAGCTGACTTCTTCGAGTGCATGAAACTGAAATGAAATGCTGTAAATTTATGCAGCTGTACAGAGACTTTTGCCTCTGGCTCAAGTGGCTTTTTAACTTCCCAAGTAAACGGTTCAGTGCTGATGACCTGACTCCAAGAACCTGGAAAGCTGCTTGGCAGAAAAGGGCCTGGGGGGTGCTGGTTGAGAGAGGCGGAACATGAGCCAGAGTGTGCCCAGGTGGCCAAGAAGGCCAATGGCACCTGGCCTGTATCAGCAATAGTGTGGCCAGCAGCACCAGGGCAGGGATTGCCCCTCTGTACTCCGCAATGGTGAGGTCACTCCTCAAGTGCCGTGTTTAGTTCTGGACCCCTCACTTTAAAAAGGACATTGAGGTGCTGGAGGGTGTCCAGAGGAGGGCAGCAAAGCTGGTGAAGGGCCCTGTGAGGAGCAGCTGAGAGAGCTGGGGGTGTTCAGTCTGGAGAAAAGGAGGCTCAGGAGGGACTTCATCACTTTCTACAGTTGCCTGAAAGGAGG
The DNA here is from genome assembly GCA_013390045.1 of Picathartes gymnocephalus. Taxonomy (NCBI): domain Eukaryota; kingdom Metazoa; phylum Chordata; class Aves; order Passeriformes; family Picathartidae; genus Picathartes; species Picathartes gymnocephalus. Next base: position 109,294 of record WEKY01054371.1, read on the forward strand.
TCGTAGCCAGGTGCGGGTTGGCAGCTTCTCCCGGGCAATCTGTGACAGGACTAGAGGAAATGGCCTCAAGTTGCACCAAAGGAGGTTTAGGTTGGATATTTGGAAAAATTTCTTCCTGAAAAGAAGCAGCATTGGCACAGGCTGCCCAGGGAAGTTGTGGACTCAGCATCCTTGGAGAGATTTAAAAGACATACAGATGTGGCAGTAAAGAACACAGTTTAATGGTGGCCTTGGCAGTGCTGGGTTAATCATTGGACTCAGATGATCTTAAAGGCTTTCCCAGCCTTAATGATTCTATGAATTTCCTGAAATATAAATACTTTGTGAGAAATTAGAGTTTTGCCTTTACAGATGCTGAGTTTCAAGCCAGAGATAAATGACTGTTACATTTCAAAGATAAAACTCTGAGATGAGAGAAGCAATTATTTTTAATACATATGACAGATCTATAGTAAGTCTTCGTCCTCCTTTCAAGGGGACTGGGGGAAAAGGATACTTTACTATTTTCTACATGGCAAATCATGACTCATTTCTTCTCTTGAGTCCATAAAACTGAATATTTCTCTCTCATATGTAAATAGAATTAGCACCAAAAAAAAATTGCATAAAAGCATAATCAGATAATCACTCATTACAGTAGATACTGCCCAAATGTATGAAGTTATAGAAGGAACACCAGAAGTGAAGTGGGGGGGTTTTACTGGGTTTTTTTTAATAGTATGCTTTCTTATTTTCCTATTTGTTTTTTGGTTTTCTTTTCCTTTGTACCATCAACTTGCTATTAAACATGCAAACAGTAAACATTTGCTTAAAATACATACTATCTGAATGACCTGAAATAATGTTTTATCTAGCCCTTAGAATTGCTCAAGATTAGACATTGATCAAAGTTACTGCCTTCAATTTTTTTTCATCAGAATCAAGCTTTGAAATGTGATGGAGGAGGCATTTCTAATAAAGCCCCTGACATATGCATAGTGTATAAGCTTCATTTGGAGTGTGGCAGATTGATTAATCTCGTTGATTGGTTAGAGGTATGTGATGATGCAAATTGTACCTTTACCTGCTTTCAGTATTCTGATTTACCTTTTGTTGTATGTCTCCTTTTCTTTAGTGCTCCTTTTGACAGCTTAAATCATTGTATACCTTGGTCCACAAGACAAGCACCCACTGTAACTCCAATAAGTCTTTCTGTATTGTGAATCATTTATTTCCAGCTCTGTTACTCTGTGATCAAATTATTTTGCTGCTTCTTGTATTTTATGCTCAGCACAGATAAGATTTTATGCTTAACAAAATTGCCTTTCTTTTTTTGTCTTTGTTTTTAAGTGTTCTGTGACACTTTTATGGAAACAGGCAAGTGGAGCTCTTGGACAATGCTTGTGCCAGGGAGAAGCATGAATCCTTAGCTTGATAGCCTGTCTCATACTGTAGCCAAGAGCAGAGAGAGCATAGCATGAGAAGATACATTATGATAAAGTCTCCCTGGCTAACAATTGCATTCTAAGGTTTCCTAAATTTGAATGGTTCTTCTGTATTTCATAAACCTACCTGGATGTCATTACCAATGTATTTCAGCAACCACAGCATCCTGTGCAAGAAACTCTATAGTTTAACTACCTGCAGTTTAGAGGATCCTCCTTTTACTTGTTCCACATGTTTTGTTTGCTGATGCCTTGCTTGTGTATTGTATATTCCTACCCAGACTCTGGCTGTCCCTTGGTTTTATTGATTTCTTCACAGCCTACTTACCTCTATCACTTCCCCAGAATATTTAAGCAGTCTCACTTTGAGAACATTTTTTCAGTTCTGTAATTCCTCTGAGAATGGGTCAGGACCCAGAACTGCTAGAGATTTAAAATTCAGGCACACGAGTTCACAGAGTGAAGTCTTGCATTCTGTATTCCTGCCATGGTAATATGTAACCTTGCTTGCTCTTTGATTGCTGCTGACCTGACAAGAGTTCTCCTTCCAAGATCTTATTCCCCCTGAGTGATAGCCTTCAGCTCAGAGCTCACTATTTTATATGCACATCTGTCTGTCTATGAACTGGAATAAATCTGCTGCTTTTCCCTTCCTAGGCTTTCTCAACTGTGGTGATGGCAGCTGAGGAACCAAATGCAGATGCAGCTTCTTCAGACCAGGTGGATGATATTATCCAGTATCCTTTCTCATTTTTGTCAAGCTTGACATTGAAAAGCTTACCAGATTTATGAACCAGGGGTTTTAAAATACTGTGCACTGATTAACTCATTTCAGAAAAATTACTTTAAACAGCCTTAATATACTGGAAATGTCTAAGATATGGATCAGTTGAAATAGTTGGGCTGGGAGTGGTAAGAAAGCAGCTTTTGTGTCTAGAAGTTGTTTGGGTCTGAAACAGAACCAAAAGTCCATAAAACAAGTTGAAACTGTTTGATTAAATCATCAGACAGTTGGTATAGCTGCTGGATAGGGGTAGAGCATTACTGGAGAACAGATGGGAGGAGGGCTGTGACCTAGAGAGCAGATGGAGAAAGAGAAGCAGTAGTTCATTATCTTCCAGGACCTTAGAGTTGAGAACTTTCTTTCCACAGGACACCTGTTCTGCTTCGCACTTTGCCCTGATCCTGAACAGAGGTCTAAAAAGTATTTAATAGATGAGCATTAGAATCAAAACTTACGGCTACAACAGTAGATCTGCCACAGAGAAGAAATGAATAGTTGTACAAAACAAGCTTAACTAAAGGAAGGATAATTATATGCTCTAATACTATACCTGGCTTTCCTGGCCTTTCCTTTTTTACAAGCTCTACTGTTAATTGTCATTCACAATAAATTAAATTCTCTAACTCGGGAATATAAACCTCTATGTCAGGCAGGCACCAAGAAAGGCAGAGTGAATAAGAAGTAAGGAGAAGGTGGTACCATGAAACCTCAGAAAAAAATCTCTGTAATTATCTATCCATTTTTTTGTCAAGGGACACAAAAGTATAAATTGTTCTGAGACACTATATAATTGGTGTTTTTTAGGCTTTAAGCTTCTCTTAGCAGTGGGAAAAGGAACTATTCCTTTGCTGTCACGTTGAATGCATGTGGCAGAAGTACTGATCAGATTGAAGATTTGTGGGATTTGTGCTTCTGTAGGCAACTCATGCTCTGTCCTTATTTCCAGCAATTTTATTGTGCAATACATTGTGTAATCTGTGCTCGCCCTGACTTAGAAATCTTGCCCTCCTAGAAGAGAACAGTGTCTCTGTCACTGTGTCACCAAAAGTGTACTTGGTTTCTTTCACTGACATGTCCAGCGCTCGCTTTATTCGAGCCGTTTCTGAACTGGAGCTCCTGGGCTTCATAAAGCCCAGCAAGCAGAAAACTGACCACGTGGCAAGGCTGACATGGGGAGGCTGTTAATGTGCCTCCAAGGTGCCAATAACCTTCCCAACAGAGCAAGGCCTGTGTTCCCACTGCACCACTCCTTGCTAACTTTGCATACTGAGTCAAAGTCAGCAGTGCCTGAATGTTGTGAGATACGTTCTGAGTGGCTGGGGAGGCTTCAATAGAGATGTTTTTTAATGCTCATCTTCCCTGTGTAATGTTCTGCTCTGTTAATGCTCATGTTCCAAATACTGTATTGTTGTGCCAGTTTCAGTCTCCTTTGATGTGTGATATTTAACAGTCCACTCATACAACACCGGCTGTGTCAGCCACAAAAGTGATGAAGCAGTATTATTAACATCCTTATAAGCTGATAGGATTTGAGTCATTATTATAAAAGGCCTCCTAGATCCTTGAACTAGATTTAAAAATAAATAAAACAAGTATGCTAAAGAAGACAGTGAACTTCCATGTTAAGCCTCTGCCGTGTGTTCTTCCAACCTGGTCCTAACTCCCTGGTAAGAGCAAAAGTGAACTGTTTAAATAAGTTCCTTTTTCTAGTGAAGTTGATGGGTACTAGCTGACTTCTGCTGTTAGGGAGATTTGTGTCAGCACAGACTGAGAACATGGCAGTTGTGCACTCAAGTGGAAAGTAGGAAAATCCCCACCTGAAGCACATGTAACCTCCCTCTGCCAAGGGTTTGGGCTGCATGCAGGCAAAGGAAACAGCTGTGTGAAAGGCAGTGGAGGCTGAGCGTGTAACAGCACTGCTCATCTGATGAATCTTCAAAAAGCCTTCCCAGACCAACCTTTTTCCTTGGCTCCGTTTAAGGGGCAAATGTGTTTATGCTGATGTCTGTGCCCTGATATTCAACCATGGGACAAGCCCTAGGAACTGAAGGGGAAAACTGCATTGCCCTCCAGAGCAATGTGCTGCCATGCTTTGATAAACCCTCCCGAGGGCTGTGAAAGGCACATTGCAGCACTCTGTATGGGCAGGGCCTTCAGGGCAGCCTGACCACCTAGAAAGGACTGCAGGTAAAAGTGGTGTTCAGCCTTTGTCCCTCCCAGACAACTACGAAGTCAAGTGGTAATTACTTTATTGTAAAAGACTGTGTACCTCCAAAGAACTTCCAGACATCCTCAGTTGACTGAGAAGGGATTAGAGGCTTCACTTTCCTTCTGAGGCATTGAAGTTCTCCCTTGTTTAGCCAGCAGTGGACTCCAGATACTCCTACTTACTTCAGCCTGGAGCTCTGAGGACAGAATCACTTCCATAAACCAGATCTGGTGCTGGGGAGGGGAAGTCATGTTACAAGAACCAGTAACTTACTCAGCTGTTTCCCCGGGAATATATGTAAGATATATTAGGCTTGTTTTATATATGCTCAGAGAGGGTAGGAGTTGTGTATTTTCCAACTGCAGTAATTGCAGAGTCACAGCAACATGTCCTGCTGTAAGGGTCTGATTCTAAATGCTGCCACAGTTCAGGAGGGGGAAGGAGGAGCTTATCAGACTCTACTGCCTGAACATACAACTTGGGAAACAGTGACAGAAACTTCAAGAGCAAGAACTTCTAGGACTGCAGTGGAGCACTTGCAAACGTTCCGAGACACAGGTAAAAAATTCCCATTTCTCCCTGGAGACCAAACTCAAGGACCTGTTCAGTACCGTACACAGGGAGCTTTCCAGCAGCAGAGAGGAAAGCAAGACATTTCAGCAGAGGGGAATGCTGAACACCCCACCACCCTGAACCTCACCCCATTTATCTCACAAACACACTTGAAAGGGAGCAGCACCAAATGTCTCTGTGATGTGCAAGAGGACAGGGAGCCAAGTGCTTTGCTGTGTAGCTGTTCCCTGCCACCCCCCTTCGCTAACCTTACCCCAGGTAACTGTCACACCCCTGGAGGGTAAAACATTCAGAAATAAAGAGAAACCAGCCTCAACAGTGTGTGGCCTTTAATCCCCAAATGTGCAGGCAACATGACATTAAAACAGTAAAATTAATAGTTAATGAGTGTTTCTTCCCTTTAACTAGTAACAAATTTGTAAGGTTAAAGTCACATTTGCTGTGCTACATAAGGTTTCTCAGATCAAATCTTGAATTCTGTACTTGGCGCTTCATTTTCTTCAGCAAGGAGAGTTAGGTAGGTTGAACAGTTAAAAACACAAACTAAACTGGTCATAAATGTAATTTAGTTCACCTTTCTTTCTTCAGAAGCTGGATTTTGCAGTCTGTCCTACCTTCCTGGAAAGAGCTTAACATCACTGAATCTGGAACAAACATCAGTAACAGCTGAGACACCCTCACATACCTTAGCTGAAATAGAGATTTCAACTGGAAAATTAAAAATTAGTTTCTACAACTCTCTGCATAGTTATAGCATGTTTTGCAGATACTCCAGAAAACCTTCACTATCTGCAATGTTCCCCTTGAGAAAACAGGACAAAAAACCCCTGAAGTGCCAATGTCTGTAGTAGTTCTGAAACACTTTTAACAGTGTAAAGCCTCACCTCTGAACTAACTGCATCATATTCTTAGGTAGCCACATCTTTCAACAGAACTGCCAAAAATCAGACCTGAATGCAAGTTAACTCTCATTAAAATAATTTTCCAACCCTTTTTCTCTACTGTTACAGATGCTGTTCTTTAACACCTCTTTATACTACTACACTACTGGTTTCAAACACAAACTTCGTGATTTTTCTTTTATCTTGAAGCCTACAACAGCAATAAACTGTAAGAATAGGCCAGGTGCCTGTAAAAGCCATTCATTCTCACATTTTTCATCACTGAGGGCGACTTCCAATACAAAAGTCAAACGCACTGGTTAACAAGAGCATAAACTCTTAGTACTTTACCAACCTCCATTTTTTCTCCCAACTGTGGAACCAGAAAGCTTAAATCCTTCCCAATTCCCGATTCAGGAATGAAGAGAGCTTTCAGAAAACAGAGTTTTTAAGCAGAATGTGTGACCGGTCATGCTGTTCAAGAGTACACAGGCAAATCTCAAACATCAGCACAAAAGATTGCTTGAATCTCCTTCCTTTGCAACCTTGAAAAATGCTGAATCATCTTATGGTTATATGCTCTCACATCTAGACACAAAAATCAACACACAGGATGTACATGCTGCTTTTTAAGTACACAGTAACTGAGATCTGCTTGGAAAGAAATACATCACTACCTTAAAAACAGGTTAACCAACATCTTTGGTTTCACTCTGTTAAGCTCCAGTTAACTGTTCTCAGCTTGCCTGGTTTTTGGGCAAGACTGCAGTTACATACAAATTGCAAAAATATTCTACACGTGGCCACCACAAAGTTTAGTGCCAAGAACTGTGCAGTTACTGAATTGCACCCATTTCTCCTTGACTCAAAAGCCTTTGAAAAGGCTCTGCAAAGCAGGTTTGTTTTCAAGCACCAGCTGGCTCCTCACAGCACCCCACTTTCCCTAATTTTTTCAACAGCCATCAAGCTGCCAGCCATTTTCCTACTGAAGAGTATGTCTCGTGTTAGAACAAGCCTTTCATGTGTGACTCATCACACCAGATACTAGCATTGAGATTAGGAAAACAAGCCAGTCTGAAGTCCAAGACAGAACAAGCAGCAGGTTAAAAAATGAAAAATTTCGAAGAATGCAATCTTTTTTCCAAAACAGGCACAAATTAAGCATACCACAGCTGTGATACATCAGCACCCACAGTGCCATGCTTTTCATCTGCCACAAGACTGCTTATTATGCATCAATTTGGAGCAGTACAGGAGTGACTGGGTGCTAGCATTACATCACTTCTTATTTATAAATCTTAATATCCCAAAGGAAAAGATGATAACACAGGCAACACATGAGATGTATCAGGATGCCAGAATTTGCATGGTGGTCCACCTCGAAGCAGTGATTTTCCTAGCCCAGGCAATTTAATAAAAGGAGGTCAAAAACTGAGGAGCAGGAAGGAAGGGACTGAGGACTTCAAGGCAGACAACAGGAATTACAGCCCTTGATAGTTTTATCTTCAGTGACAGAAGACCTGAGAGGGGAGTCTAGCAAAGATTTTTCATTTCTGGGATTCTGAAAGTAAAGTAGAAATAATCAAAATATTTAGGCAAGATAGGTTTCAGGAAAGTGAGCAGAAAATACTTTGGTACTGGGGCAACATGTCCAATTCTAGACCTTCAATCTCACTCAGTGGAAGAGTTCACCAAGAGCCAGAGCTCATCACAAGGCTTCTCTGATACTATTAAGTAAGCATCAGCATGAGCCAATTACCAAGTACATCTACAGCTTCAACTTAGATCTCTGTGCTATCTCAGATTAACAGATGAGTTTATCACAGAGCAGACTTCCATTTAACCAGAAGCTGACAGTAAGCTAGAGAAGACAGCAGTTTATAATCAAATGATTACTTTGAAACTGCTTTCTTGTCCCCAAAGAAGGTAACTGAAGGCCTTTGGTAGCAATACTTCCACCCCACAACACACAGATCTAGATTTGCCATGTAGGAACTTTGCAGTGATTCAGAGACCCAGCACTGCCCAGACAGCAGCAGCCAGCACTGACACAGCAGTCTGTCAGCAGCTGAATGCATCCAACAAGGCTCTCAACCCTTAACAGACATTACACACCTTCAGCTCTTGTAATACCTACACTGTTCCAGCTTGCAGTACATGCACCTGCTCTATCTCATGAACAGATTTCCTTTAATGTGTCACTGAAATCTGAAGGAAGGCAAGTGCAGCTGCTGTTTGAGTCAGCTGCAGCAACTTACATCACCAGTTTCGTGTCCACTCTGTACCAAAGGTGCTTCCTCAACACAAAATAATACAGCCCATCTAAGGAACATTTCTCTGCCTCTGAAGAATGACCTGAGATTTTAAGCCACCTCCTGATCTAAAACTGACCCACCCACTATTGCTAGTAAATAAAGCTTTCATTTAAACACTCAGATTTAAGTTTATTCATACACAGCAAAAGTTCCACCTGCATATTAAAAACAAACAGATTAGAAGTAAATGTTTTATTCTTCCAACTAAATTCCAGTACTACAAGGGCAGTAAAACAATGATACACTGAAAAATTGCAGCAATAAACATTTGTTAAAGACTGATAGAATAAATAAAAACTACAAAAATGAGAAATCATATAAACCCATTCTTAACCCCCAAAAAAGTCATGGAATACAGAAATGCCCTCCTTCACTATTTCACAGGCAGTACTGTGGGCTATTTGCTTAAAATTGTCCTGGGATTACATTCTAACTTAACTGTGATTACAGCTTTGTTGTAGTGCACAGTTATGAAAACCACACTAACTTCAGTCAGAAGTGTCATTCTACATTTTTATTTACACAACCAGTGAAGGGCAACTTCTAGAACACCAGCTTTAATCCTTTACTTTTTCAAACTTATTAACATAAGAAGCCAAATTGTAATGATACAGCAAATGAGGCCACTGGTATTATTACAGGTAGCAAAGGTCCACATCCAGGTGGTACTGACATCAGGGAGCACTCCAAAACCAGTTGCTGCATAAGAGTGGTTGCCACTGACAAAAGCTTGAAATAACCTGTGTTCACAGCGGGGAAAAAATATGGCATTGCTGCAAGTCTTTACTGGGATAGCTTGCAACAATAAAACAGGGTGTATACGGCAGCCCACATATGCAGAAAGTGTGATTCATGAAACATCTGAAAAGAGAAAAAAAAAGAGTTAATGATGGAGGTAACAAGTATCAGCTCTGTGCAAACCTGCTATGGTAGTATCAAAACTGGTTTTAAAACTAAAACTCCAGCATGCTACAGGAAACCAGTTCTAGATGTTTTTAAAAGACAAGCTGCATTTTCTCTCACACATCCCTTTCAACCTCAATATTATCAATTTTGAGTATTTTACCTTGGGGCCTAGCAGCTTAACAGCAAACAATGGCCATTTAAATCATTGAACATTTGGTAATTCAATGCTACTACAGGGACCAGAAGAAACAGATACTCACAACTGGCAGGCTGTTCTCCATATCGTCGCATGATCTGATCATGCGTGAACTTCACAAATGCGTCATATTGTTCTGCAAGGATGAAGCATTACAAGTGTGAGTCTTTAACTCCAGCTGAAAAATACTCAGGCCTAATTTTGATACACAGTAATCATACAAGTTAAGCACACTCCCAACTAGTAGTAGTTTTAAGTAATGTTACACAGTTCATAACTGTAATTTTTTTTTATCCTCCCGAACAATTCAGCAATTAAAAGACTCTCCCTTACTAACCTCTGTAGACGAGAAAGATGGCAGTAAACTCAAAAAGAATAATGCTGCACATAACAAAGACCTCAATATACCTCACACCTGCTAAGTATCACACACTATTTTGAAGAAATGAAGTATGCCCATTATACAGATCCATAATGGGGGTAGAGTAGTTAAGGAAAACATGGCATAAAGGTCGCTAGGGCTGGAAATATAACTTGTCTGCTCCTACCACTACCAGATGTAAGAAAATTAATTTAATGAAATGGAAACACAAAAGTATGGGAAAGGGATTTGCTACAGAGTTAGAAATTCTATTTGCTGACTGCCTGAAAATCAAAAGCAGACAAGAAACTAAAAGGATGAAATGCTAAGTGACTAACTTGAGTAATTCCAATCACAAAAGTAGCTACGGGAGACATATAGTTGACTGTGGACTGCATGAAAATGGTTACTGTGTCATCTGAAATGAAATTTTGATATGAAGCATACTTGACTTTGAACTAAGCACCATTATTTCCCAGAAGGGTTATTCTTTCTATACACGCATACATACAAATACACTCGCAATATTTTATTCAGTTTTAATACTGCACTCATCAGCAGGATATCACCTTTCAGAATTAGGAAATTGAACAAGGAGAGTAATATCTACCAGATGCCGCTCCTCTCCATTCCCCTTCCTCCCTTGTGGAAAAATACATGTGCAGCAATGTGGGGTGTTCTAAGAAAAGGGCAAGGTCAAAGAAGGCAATCTTCAACCAAAAATGCAGTTAGATTTGTAGTGGTCCTAGTCCCACAGGTTTGCCCCAATAAAGTCCCCATCCTCTTGCAGGGATGAGCTTCACCTTTGAAGTAAACAGGGTATCAGTAATCAGCAAGTAGCAGCAGCCCAAAGTACGGAGTGGAGCCAAAGATCTAAGGACATTCATCCCTGACCAAGGGGGCCTGGGGTCACAGCAGCCAGCTCCCCTCTGCCCACAATCAGGGCCTGTTTCACTGCAGTTCTGACCAGCGGCTTTCCAGCAGCCATGTGAGGACTTCAGCATCTAGTGCCCTGAAACCATTTCAAGAAGTAACAGCTACTACAGCTTTTCCTAAAAGTATGTATTAAAGGCCAAAATTGAACTTGCAATTGTTCTTCCTTAAAGGTGGAAGTCAACATACACAGCTGCTTTGTAACATTATCTTCGCAAATTTTTTTAAAAATCCAGTTACTAGAAAGCCCGTTTCTTGTGACATTCAGATTCAGAAGTTAAGCAATCCAAAGGTAGGAGCAGCCTACAGTGAACTACTTGAAAATTCAAGTGAACACTGCACAAATGCTGTATAATATACATCCTAACTATTTTAAGTCAGGTGGCTAAATGACATGAATATAAATACAATAAAAGGCTTCTTTTCACAGATTCTTTAAAAGCTTTCAAGCTAGTGTTTCACTAAGGCTCTTGCAAAACCAAGTTCGTGCTAACACAGCAGTTTCAGGTAACAGAGGCAGGAAGAGAAATCAGGGCATTACAGTGATCTGAGTTTTCCATTTACCAAACACATTCTGCATGAAAAGCAACTCTGCTCGCAAAGAACACAGAAGAAGGAAAAAATAGGCAGTATCTGGCTAACTACCTACACGACAACTCTGATTCAGAAAATATCCAAGATGCAAACATTCAGTTAAGACACTTGAATTTCCAGTTACATTTCCTTGGAAAATCAGTTCAGCTTCAGTTTTGTAACGAAGAGTATCACCTTACTGCATGAAGTTTAGAAAGGGATATAACCATTCTGTCAGCAGACAACCATAATTGGCCTTCTATGTAAAGAATTTCTAAATTCTTTTGTCAGTCTCTAAATTCCCATATAATGTTGAAAATGTATTACTGGCTTAATATATGTGATGCAGTAACATGATCTTCCTAATTGCTCTTTTGGCGAGCACCATGGTAAAAACAAGTAAACCTAAATCATCTCACTAAACCACAACTCCCCAGATAGAATTCTATTTCCTCCCTTTCCCAAAAACAAACTCAACAATGCTCCCTCCCTTTGGGACTGAAAGACAGAGCACGTGTAAGGAACTTGACAGGAGGGGCTTCCTGTTTGTAAAGAACTACAAGCTTGTACTCCAAAATTGTCTGGAACAAATGTACATCTATCTGGTCTTCAAATGGTTATGATCCCTGCTAAATGAAATGCATTTAGGAAAATACAAGAAATGACAATTCCTAACATTCATAAATTAGGAGAAAAAAGTTCTATAGAGTCCTAATTCATCAGGCTAAAGCAGGTTAAAAAGAAAAACACTGAAATGGAACACCAGACCCACAGCAGCAGAAGTATTCATGGCTCCAGTTATAGTTTTAAATAGACGTAGATTTAAGAGGGACACAGCACTATAGCAATTTCTTACACAGAAATGGCAGCTCAGCAAGTGCAGAACATGAACAGAATCTCAGGTGCAGGGACAATACTATCACAAGCAACCCACAAGCCTGGTGACTTTCTGCATGTGCATGCCTTAAAAGGTTTTATTCCCACACCTGAAGAGACTTGCCAACTTTAATTCTGATGTGTTTTCAGGTGGGAAGCAGAACAGCTGTAGGCATTCAAAAGCAAGTCTGCAAAACAGTGTGCTCAGATTTTCATTATCGCACTAAATATAAAATTAGACTCCAAACACACTGTGAGAGCACCTACCTCTGAATGCAGAAGAATTTAGGTACTCAAATGCTAGCAAGAGGCTTAGAAGTAAAGGACCTCAAAAACTGAAGAAAGGTCATATTTACTATGCTGACATTAGCATGATCCTTATGGAAAGATAAGTCGGCATCAGGTGCCAAGAATTTCAGCTGAATTGTGAAATACAATAATTCAACATGGAGCATCAGAAAAGCAGCTAAACTGACTCTCAAGCAGATACCAAACACTGCTGGCAGCAGTGTAATGGTAAGTAATGGGAAGAGAAAGGGAAATCTTAGGTACTGTCATCTTGCCAAGTTCCAAAAAAAGGAAGTCAGTTCCCAAGCAGGAAAAAAACAAAACAAAAAAACAGTCCTTCAGAAAGAGTTCTAAAGGCAGTCTTTCTGGAGGGGAAAAAAAAGAAACAAAACAAAACAAAAACAACAAAAAAGAAACTATCAATTCAGACACAACAGCAAGAGAAAATTCTAACTGAAATAAAACCACTTTTTGCACTGACTAGTAATAACTAGGAGTCATCATTTCTATCCAAAGCAGCACAGAAGGAAAAAACCTATCAAAGGGAGTAAACATCATTTTTTGTCATGCATGCAACCCCATTCCTTCATCAGATCAAGTCAGAAAAAAACACACGCTGTGACAAAAATAACAGGTTTTAAGCTTTCAAACTCACTCTGACATATTATTCTGAACTGTAAGATACCTGCAAGTTTTGTGGTCAAAATTTCTTCATACTCTTCACGGATTTTCTCTTCACGTTCTTTCAGCAAACGTTCACAGATCATTCCAACTTGTCTGAGAGTAAACAGGGGCTGTTCTTTTTTCAACGGTGATGATGCTGCAGATGAAGTACCTAAGATTAAATATTTGGGGATAGCAATTTACAATTACAAGTAGATCAGAACCGTTTTTTAATAATCAGGTTTTTTCACACCCTTTACATTAAAGGAACATTGAAGAAGAATTTCTCTGCTATTTGATCCTTCTAATTACTACTGAAGCAGAACTGGATGCCCAAAAGGAAGACATCTGCAATGGACAACACACACAGCTATCAAAACCCCAAGAGCAGGTTTAATTAATTTAAGCTTCTATTTTATATAAATTTACAGTACAGTATACTGGTGCCAAAACAGCTGCCTTGTAAAAGGCTATTACAGTATCAGTGACAGAGCAGGCAGGATGGTCTCCTGAAAACAAAAAAGGTTTTTATCCTACCAATTCTTAAAATGAAAAGTTACCATCTTCCAGACCAATGCTGTTATTGCCAAAAAAAGTAGCAGTAACTAGTGGGAATGTGTCATAACACAACAGGTAACAGGGACAACTATTTACTCAAATAGGATCTAACAGAGTAACAGAATATAAGAGAATTACACACAATTTATGGCTAAAAAACCAACACTAACTGGTGAGAGGGTGCCATAAACCACCAAGTAACTAGAAAAAATTGTTTACACAGGCAGAGTCTAAGAAAACATAGGAAAATTACACAGAATTATCTGGGTACCTGGCAAAGCTGGTCCAGTAAGGAGAAACGCATGTGGCTGTGCATCAGTAGAACAACAAGGATCTGTCTGCTGGAAGCTATTTTCTAAATGTCTTCTCTTCTGCATGCGTTTGTACTCCTGTTTTATGTTGTACAGAATTTGTTCTAAAAAAAAAAAAAACAACGAAAGAAAAAGAACCCTAAAATAATTATCTTTACATTTCACCATTTTGTTTGATTTCCACTCAAATATCAAATGCTGTAGATAAATAACAGATGATAAAAGACAGACAGACTCTTAAAATATGACCTGCAAAACCCACAGTGTTTTACCTAAGACATAAAACCATTAAACTAATTAAAAGAACGATAACCTAGTCTGTTTTCACCAAAAGAACACTAGCAAAAATGTTCTTAGTTAAGGTCAAGTATTGGCACCAGAGTACTGCTAACAAAAAAACCCAGCATCCTAAAATTTAGGAACGATACAATACGCATGGATAAAAATCTGGCTATAAAACTTATACTGGTATTCATTATCTTTGCTTCATATATTTAATCTTTAATTTAATCTTTCACCCCCACACAGCATTTATTACTCACAGAGTTACCAGTAGCAAGAGACCCTAGAATAAAAAAAACACATGAATTACCATTCCTCTCTGTAGGCTCAGTGGCCTACAGGCAGCACGGTGAAGAGGAAAACACAATTTAGACAATATGCATTAAGCACCTACTGCTTAAAATATCAAAGAATTGGAAGTTGATAGGCAAAATACAAAAGCTTTCCACAACATTTCTGACAGCCTCAAATTTATCCAAATAAAATTGAGTGGATGAATCAACAGTCTCTTTAAAGGAGTATGGCAATATGCACTGCCATTTTTGATTGCAATGAATAAAATACAGCAAATTATTTTAATGATCTCATCTCCACTGTAGAATCTCTAAGGGGAAAACTAATCCTTGCAACAGAACTACCAAACCTTTGTGCCTTCTCTCTGAAATTTCACATACCAAATGGCTCTCAGATGCATCAGTGGCCTAACTGCACATCCTCTGGCAATGTAAAATATTCAAGGAAAAAAAAAAAAAAAGGGATTTTCTATTTTTTACATGAGACCTTCCCATAAAGAAATTTCCAAAGACTCTCATCCTTTATGAGAACTCGTACTTTTAAATGCTCAAATGCATTAAGAAAAACATTACCTGCACAACTGGCTTCCACTGAGACTTCTAGACTTTTTAACAAAGACAGCTTTCCAAAACTCAGGTACATATAAATCCACGTGATCATGTCAGAGTTACAAAGGACTCCACACAGAACCTTCCTATTCTGTTGCATTTTGCCAATACGATACCATGAAAACTTAAATTTTAAAAAAATTTCATGTTTGTAATCCGTATGCTACTGAAGTTCCGTATCTGAACATTTCTAATAAGGAACCATGTGATGCAGGTAGCTTCAGCTACCACCTTCTTCAGTCAGTGGCTGAAGCCTCTGCTAGACAAAGTGGAAGCAAATGCTTACCAATTCTCAGTTCAGATGTTTAAATACTGTCATAGTATAATTCCATGAGTCACTCTAGAGATTACCAATTATAAAAAGAGAGAAAATTGTTTTCATTAACAGGAGTGTTATCAAAGGAGCTTCTTGGATTTTGTTCATTGATTAAGGACTTGATGCCTTTTCAGTCCAATGCCTGCAGTTGTACAATTTTCAACTCTCTAATGGGAGGCCCGTAATATGGTTCAAAGAAGCAGCAAATACAGAAGATGTAATAAAAAAGCACAGCACGTAAATTAAGAGAAGGAACTACAAGAAAGTGGTGCAGGGGGATAGAGGAGTCATACTTTCTGTAGGACAAGATACACACACTCCTGTATGGTAGCAAAGTATATAAATCATGTTAAACCAAGATGCAGTCAGGCTTCCAAAATTAAACAGAATCCCATGCAGAGCTGGTCATGTGCATACACACATCAGTCAGAGAATGGTCTAACAATACTTATACTTCATGGCATTATGGTGGTAGAACAATACTTCTCAAAATCAAGTGCTGTTCTGGCTGCAGTGACACTGCATAATTTTGAATGGGAACCAAATTAGCTCACAGGATCATCTGTCCTAAAGCACGTTTACACTATGAGAAACACGACCGCACATATTCACACTACAATTATATTAACTGAAGAACATAATAGACCATGACCATCCCTCACTACGACTACTTCGTCCTGGCCATACTTTCCGAATTCCATGTGAACTGCAAAAAAATCAGCCAAATTTCAGCTGTTACAACTTGGATAAAAATATTTTCAACAGTTCTGCTTTATCTTTCTGCAGAAACATTTTCAAACCACATTAACCACCAAAATCATTAAGGACAAAAGTAAACAGACTCTGGCCAACTGATAAAACTGCAAGAGTTAAATCAACAATCATATGCCATGTCTCCTCCAGTCCTAACAAACCCTGGAAATTAAACAAGGAATAATTTAGTGAAAATGTTAAAAATACTAGCCAGAATAGAAGGAGCAATAGCAAGGCAGGGTGTGTAGGGCAACAGGGAGAGGAGGCAGAGAAATCAGGTGTGGACTTTGGGAAAACAGTAACAACTAGGATAGAAAATTAAAATTTGTGCAAAGATACATAATTCTATTCCAAATTATACTGAATTGCGGACAAGGAAGTCTCAATGATATTACAGCAATCTTACCTACTTCTAATTTGGCAACACTTTTTAAATTGCCACCTTCAAATCTTGCTGTGAAAATCAAAGATCTCAAGAAACATTACTGACAGATACTGAGAGATCCCCATCCTGACAAAATCACTTTTGACAGTTTGCATTACTGTGACTTCAGCTAAAGGTATAGAACCAAGCCAAAGAGAAAGGCCTATTTAAACATGACATTGCCTACACTGCAAACAGCAACCACGAGAAAAAAGCCTGAAATGTTATGCACTGACTGAACACTTGTTAAGCATGTTCATAACCCAGTTTGGTAAATGATACTCCTCTATTCAGACTAACTTAGAAGATTTAAGGCACAATTGCTCAGCACTGAGGACTGGACTATAAGGTGGACTCAGTACCTCGCTGATAGCAGGCAAGGAGACTGACTCATCTCATGCTTCCTGATTTCCACTACTTACAAACAGAGATTAACAGTCAAGAAACTCAATTTTAACACCAAACTTTCAGTGACTTCTCACATGAACCAGGAATGCTTCAAATAAAGGAGGCACATTTTTATATCAGCAAAGACTACGTAGACATTAACTTACAGTAGCATAAAATCTTAGACTTAAAACAAAACTACTTCACTGTGAAGTAAAATGTTAAGCCTGCAGATATTTATTACTCATTTTAAATGAAAATCTGAATGCCAGATTAAAATAATCCAGTACAGTAAGAAAAACTGCTTAAATGCACCAAGTTACTTCTCCCATTTATGGTTCTGTTTCATAATTCCACAAAAATACATTAACAACATTTTTATAGTATCTCAGTACTTGCAGGAAGCCATGAAATATTAAGGCAGTGCAAACCAGACAACTACTGAACACCACCTAGATAGCAGACATCTAACTGTAAAGACTTTTAAAACTCTGACCCACTTAAACAAAGCTTAGAATTAGCAGATCCAACCTACTTTTGCTTCCAGAAAACCTTCCTGCTTTTTCAAGTTCAGTTTTTTAACTTCTCTTGCTTCCAATTAGTTCTGACTATGCTCTATGCAGTGCACAACTGAATTAAAATGTGCACTGAACTGGTGTCAAACACAGGATAGTTTTTTTATGTGCCTCAGTGTGGAGGCCCAAACTGTCCTTTAAAACAATGACATGCATTTTAATTATCAAATTATTTTGTATATAGAAACTTAGAATCTGAAAGTACACTCAATCTACTCTGTCACCTTCTCTAAGACTACAAAATTTAAGTGAGAACTTGCATCACATATATTACAACTTATTAGATATTTAAAATAAAAGTTTTCATCCACCTTGAACATATGCCAAAGTTCAAATCAGATATTGTACATCAGACAACGATTTGATCTGAGATGACAAAAGGAATATATTTAACATGACAAAACACACATCACTCTGGCCTATCCTCAGATTCTTTGTAATTCACTCTACCCCCTGTGCCCAGTGCTTCCTTCTGGTTAGAGACGCCTCTGAAGGCACAGAGCTATTTAACAGAAAACACCAGCCAGAGGTGCTGAAAGTAAAAATCAGACTTGCTGAATCTGGTGTAGCAGCAAGAAAACGCCACAATGCTAAAACACCAAAATGAGTTAGTACTTCATAAATGGCATTTCAAATTCAACATGACTATGAATGTCTACCAGTTACACAAGAATCTGTTTTGTGCCCTCTTCTCCTTCAGGTTCAAGGCTAAGATAAAAAATGACAAATAAAAGCTGCTATCATCTCACCATAACCACTGAAGGCATCAGGGATTCAGTCAACTATAACTGAATATAATGAAATGCATGGATATTCTTTTTTCATCCAGAGCTGTGTAGTGACACCATAAAGTTGAGAACATAGGTTCTTTAAATTTTGCATTAAGATCTCTCAGAACTTGAGATGCCATTTGGAGAATGAAGATTTCCAAATGAAGAGAGGATGAAATATGAACAGGGCAAATTAGCATTCAAGTTTGACATCTGAAATAGGTTTGCCACAATAATGGATTACAAAGCCAAATATGCATTTCCAAGCATTGATGTAGTCTTCCTACTTTCTTTAATTCATGGTAAGAAGTCAAGTTAATCTTTTTCAAAATTCTGCCATCTAATTACTTCATCCTAACCTGTAATTACCTAGAAATTATGTGCAAAGGAAACAGCAGTTCAACTTAAAAAGGTAACAAGGCAAACAACTATTTTCTCAATTTTAATAACTGCTTATCAACTATGAAGGTGCTGATTGTTTCACCTGAAGGACTTTCTTCTTTGGGCTTGATTTTTAAACCTATCAATCTCTCATCATAGTTCCTGGCTTCTCTCATTTAGCTAAAGGAAAATTCAGCAAAACACACAGGAAGGTGACTCAATGCGCTGGAATCAGAGTACCAGTCTTCCTGGCCTGAAATGGAACCTTTAGCTCAGGTTTCAGTTTGCAACGCCACCATTCAACGTATGCATTCAAACTTGAACCATGCCTGAGATTCCTTTTATGTAATCAATCAAATGCTATCCTGATGTCAATGACATACATCTTTAGGGATTTCAGCTTCTGTTAAAGCAAAACTGCTCCACTGTCCTAGATCAAATTAACGTATAACATTTCTATCAGGCCTTCAAACCTTACTCAACCCAGCTGATGTTCCCACATTCCGATTTTTGGTCTCCCCACCAGGCTGCTGACATACAACATTAATTTTAAGATGCCAGTTTCTCCTAAATGCAGCATTGCAGCAGAGAAATGGGTAAAGGTATTCCCCGGGACTTTTCTTCTACTTAACCAGGGAACTCTGGCAGAGACAGAAATTAAAACAACCCAAATATTCCTCCTACTTTCTTGCTTTGGTCTCAGATATCAACCACTCCACTTATGCTTCTTAATTAGGCATATTAAGGACATTAGTAACAGAATGTATTCTTTTGGACGCCATGCCCCCCCTCAGAGGAGCATGCTCTAAGCCCAAGAGAAAACACTGATAATGCGGATATGCTGACACCTCACAGCCACTGGCTATAGCTAAAGAATGGACACAAGCTGCTTGCCATCGACCAGGACACAGAGCAGGCCACCTCACGAAATCCAGCTTTCAAGATGACAAAAGTTCTGGTTCTCCCACAACAAGCTGGATGCTCACATATGTATTAGCTCATTCTGCAAATGTGTTATTTCAGGAAGTCCCAGTTATCCTGATCAAGGGATTGAGGAATGAAAAATAAATCAAGCTATGCAAAATGTATTAGACACAGCAATTAGATCTTTCCCTTCACATAAAAAATTGTCACATTGATCAGACTCGCCACTGAAATAAAAAAAAACTGCTTCAACGTTTTATGACATCTACAACCAAGGGTATTTAACATTTATAGTCACCACAGGCATCTGTACAGAAGTTTCTCATATAAATTAAATTATGAAGTCCAGATGAAGTCATTAAGTAACTTTTTTTAAGGGGTGGGAATGTTTTGTTTTTTAAAATCCTAATGATTTCTGCAATACTGGAGCACAATGAGAAACTTGGCATCTCACCAAGATAATTTAGCAATAAATACACATGTGGATAAGTTAACAAAACAGAAATTAAACAGAAAGAGATGCAGCACTACTAATATGTCACATTCCAAAGCCACTGGATCTGTTCACTTAAAAGCCAAACCTATGCCTGGCCATTGCCTGACCAAGTTTCAGACAGAAGTAGATCAGTTTGCTTGCTCAAGAGAGCAACTCAAAGGTCATAGGGGGACAGCCCACAGGGAAGACTAGCAGTTCTTCCTATTCAAAAAGATCAAAGGCATTTTTTTGCATCAACTTTGAAAATCTGTGTCAATTAGGTCAATCTTTTTCCAGACTATTCTGTGAAAGGAAAAGGACATATTAAGGCAAATTTATCTACCTTCTGTCTGTAAAGAGTCCCTCAAGAGAGGCCTGTTCTCAACAGCTCCACCCACAACGGTTTTTGGTTTGTAACATTAGTTAGTTGCTGGGGAAGTGTTGAGGCAGATTAATGTTTCGGATGGAGGAAAAACTGCATATGCTAAAGTCTGTGGGTTTTAAAATTATTTCATTTACTGTTTTTAAAGACAACGTTCTTTTTGACTGCATAAAGTTTTTTCAAGTTAACCTCTAATTTTGGATGGAGCGTGAAAAAAAGCTTGTGATCTCAGTCTGTCTTCAGAGTTTCTAGGTACCAGGAATTAGGAGATTTAAATCCCTAAGACCAACATTATTCTTCCCTCTGTCCGCTCATTTCTTTCAACCGTATTTCCCACTGTAGCTCCAATCTCAGAAATGTCCAGATATGCAAGATTTCAACAACTAACCTGCCTTCGAATTAAAAAAATTTAAGTGTAGTTTTTTCTTTTTTTCTCCCCGCTTCCAAACAATCTGTCATCTGGGTAAAACTGCAAACAATGGTTCCAAAACATCCAGCAGAGAACAGAGAAATAATATTGCCAATGTTTTCTTCTTTCACCCTTGAATTCATTCAACAGCTTTGAAACAGAAGAACACCCTTTGGACTTCAGAGGAAACCCGACAAGTGTATGCATAACATATAGACAGCATCCAGACCCAGATCACACAAAACAGTCTCATTTATAGCTAGAACTTACATGAAACTAAAACCCACCTGTAGTATAGAAGCAGTAGAAAAATATTTAAGTGGAGCCACTCTTTTAAAACTGAACCAGTTTTGCGCCACGTAGGTACGTTCTGCACTGCTTGCAGTGAACAGAGTTTTAAAAACATCACTCTACCTACAAATAACGCTATTCAAAAATTAGCAAACACTCATGAGTATGCTCAAGCCAGTAAGCACAATTCCGCAGAAAGTACAGACTGTAAAGCCACAATTACAGTTTGGCTGCCAAATTCACTGAGAAACTGGAAGTGACCTAACAGCTGTTCAAATAACCACAAAATATTAAAACACTCTTGTGATATCTAAATTTCATCTTGAATAAGCCTACCGTCTCTCAAACAGACATTGGTTATTTGTCTATGACCACTCTATACAGACAGCTGTTTTCTCATCTGACTACCACACTGTATTCTCAGTTCTCAGCACACCCCTCAATCACTCCGTATTTTGCTTCCAGATGATTCGTTTTTGAAACGACAAACAATGTGGCAAGAAGTCCTGGTGCTGATATGGTCTCCATTGTGTGAGTTAAACAGTACCAGGCCAGAATATCAAACACAAGAAAGATCTTTAAGCATGAACTTAAAGTGTAACCATCAGGTCTTTTATATCCTGAACTCTGATTTCATATGAACATTAATTTTCATTACACACAATTCAGACAGACACTTCTTAAGTGCTGGAAATCTAAGCATTACAAGTAACAGGCTGAGAAAAGCCTAAGTCAAGTCCACTGTTTATTGTTAATGAATTTCCCAACACAGAAACTAACACAAAATGGTGACTCAGGAACACTTTTTAAATCGGACTAGAATTCTTTTCCCACATAAAGCAAGATTTATCTGACCCTAATGCAGACATTTGCATCAGAAATGGTCATGTAAACTCGTTTTAGAGTCAGTGGAAAGCTATACACATTTCTGCAGCGCACCAGCCCTCAACCTGAATCAGAGCTCTAGCATAAGCCCTCTGATTCTTCCAAGTAACTACCAGGAAAACTGAAAACTATTAGGTCAGATGTAGATTAACAAAATTAGATGAATCACACACAATCTTTCAACAGGACCCTTTAAAATTATGAGGTCTATTTTGCTCAGTGAGGGTTGAAATGAAATATACACTATGTCATAATACCCCCAAATTCAACTGAAATTAAAAGCTAAGCAAGCTGATTAACAGATACATTTATACCAGCCCAGTATAAAGACTTATTTTCTGTAACAGAGACCACAGAGGGAGCTTTTAAGCAAAACCAACGTAAACATGCACAACTTATAAATGCTTCAAGTTTTGCTCAGGAGCATTCAAGTGAGACATTTTGATTTACTGTCCTTCACTCTTCATTATATTAAACACATTTTTTAATACATAAAATACATCCTTGTCTGTACAGAATCACCTTTTCACATGGATTACCACTTGCACCCCTCTGATTTTCTCAGGAGATAAAGAGGCCTGTATTTGCTCAATTTCAGTAACATTTCAGTTTTTAAGCCCTTCAGAATGGTTAGGGTCGAAGCTTAGGTATTACCTCAGATATTGCTGTAGGTTGTCTCTGCTGAAAATGTTATTGTCTCCTTTCAGCAATACATATTTACTGGCCAGACACTATTTATACTAAATATTCATAACCTAAGCTCTCCAAACCCCAAAGAAAGAAACCAAAAGAGATCATTGCAAAGAAGCAACACTTATCCTCTAAAATAATCAAATTAGTTCATTTTAAGTATCTATTTCAAAGTACATGTAATGCCTCGTTGTACCAGGGAGTGCCATCCATCACAACTCTCATCCCAGACCGCTGACTCATTCAAGATCCTTTCCTAGAGGTTCAAAAAAATATCAAGGCAGTGATGCCAAGTTTAACTCCGTATGCCCTCTATATTTCCTCCACAGCCATTTTTTATTATTTGATTAATGTATTGTACAGTACCGTTTTCCGAACTAAGAATATTGAAACAAGGCACTGTACTACGTGGAGACGGCAATTTGAACATTTAAACTTAGTGCTTGGTAACCTGGAGCCAACTTTTGTTATAAAAGGGAGTACCAAACACAACAGCGGAAGGAATTCGGCTGCAACAACTGCAGAGGGCTTTTTTTTTTCCTGCACACAAAGGACACGGATACATCCATACCTCGGCGCTAGAGCCGCTCATGGCCGCGAGCTGCACCGTCCCTGAGTGCATTGCTGGAAGCTGCCCACTGGACTAAGCATGGCACGGGGCAGTCAATCCCGCGTGCCCAGCCAAGATTCGTTCCTTTCTTTTCTCCCTACTCGCTGCTAAAAAGAACTCGGTTGATTTTTAATTGACAACCATTACACAAGCCGACCTCGAGCTTTTAGAGCAGCCGGTTGACTCATCTCTTGCACCTTAAGAATGCAAAAGGGTTTCGTTCTTGCCCCGCGTCTCCCAGACGAGGAGACCGCCCGATTCTGTTTTATCTGCCCTAAAGGCAACTCTCACCCTTGCACACAACCGCTTTTAACGCTCGGTTTTCCTACGGAACTTTTAAGGATAACACAGAATGGGTTATCCGGGACGATGGCCCGTATTAAGCGGCTGCGAAGTGGGATTACCCCTTTGTTTTATCCGCTTTTGCTTTTTCCCACTGGCGTTTTGCTGGTGATGGATGACAGGCCAGCCTACCCGCCCTGCCCCCCTCGCCCTCCCCCGATATCTGAGCAACGGGAGGAGGTGCCGTCGCCTCGACCCACCGATAATGGCTGCGAAGGGATCGACTGGGACCCCACCGACTCCCCCACTCCCACCTCGGTCACACCTCCGCCCCCTGCCGCCCCCAGCATTTTCCGCAGCTCGACTCGCCCCTGCGGCTCTCCTTGCCACATCCAAGCACCCATGGTACAGGAGGGGAAAAAAAAAAAAAAAGCCGGCCTCCTCTTTTCCTAGGATCGGNACCCCCACCCCACCTTCCACCGCTGCGGTCCTTTTCTCCAGTCTCACCCCCCGCCTTCACCGACCCTTTCCTATGGCCACCCGCCCGCATCGGCTCAACCCGCCCCCCCTTCTTCCTCCCCGTCCCTCCTCCTCCTCCCCCTCCTCTCCTGCTGCAAACGGCCATTTCTATTGTGTCTCTCGGTGCCAAGCCGAGCAGGGCTCGCCCCGGCCGCTGCCCGCCGCCCCGC
>WEKY01054371.1:133588-225427 GCA_013390045.1 Picathartes gymnocephalus
AAATGGCTGGAGGGGGTCGCCAGACCCACCCAACTCTCGCCTCTTCCTCCTCCCCGCTTCCCTGCCGCCTTCCCGGCCCCTTTCCCGCCGAAGTGCCCCCGGGGGAAGGGGGGGGCTGCCGGGCGCAGGGGGTGCCACGTTCCTCACCTGTGGTGAGCCGGGAGGACACCTCTCCGAAGGGCGAGGGCTCCATGCGCAGGTATTTCTGCGGGGAGGAGGCAGCGGCGGCGAAGGAGGAGGAGGCGGCTGAGGCCGGGGCTGACAATGGCGCACATCGCCTTCGCTTCGGGGACGCCGGGCTCAGCAGCGGGTCGAAATCCAGAGTCCTTTTCAAAGTGGCGCCGCAAGCCATGGCGCGGAGCGGCCAAGGGGGCTCGGAGCGAGGGGCAGTGGTGAAAGCAGCAGCAGCCGGCCCAGCCCAGAGGCGTCTTCCCCGCTGTCTGGAGTGGACTAGGGGGGAGGGAAGGGAAAGGAGGGGGCGGCTGCGTCAGGGCCGCCTCCGCCGCCTCCCCGCCGGCCTCTCTCTAGGGAGCGGTCCCGGCAGCGGCAGGAGCAGCCCCGGCTCAGTCCGGCTGGATCTCCGCTCGCCCCGCTCACTCCGCCCTGCCCGGCCGGGACAAATTCCGCCCGCGGCCGGTGGCGGGGCGCGAGCAGTGCCGAGGGGCGCGATGCCGGTCCCAGGTGCGCGGTGTAGGGCGGCCGATGCGGGGCGATGGCGATGGTGAGGCCCAGGCGGCGGCGATGGCGACGGCGATGGCGCTCCCGGCCGTAACCCCCGCACCAGCAATATGGCGTCAACAACAACGCCGCCGGTTCAAACGCCAGCCCCCCCCCCCCGCCGCAGAGGCTCACGGGACTCGTGGTTTCCGCGCCCCAGCCCCCGCCGCTGAAAGGCAGGATGGCCCTGGGGAGCTCGGACTACAACTCCCGGCGTGCACCGCGCCAGCAGGGCAGGCTTCCGGGTTCTGGTTTAAATGCCCCCTGGGAGGGTGGGGGTTCGGGTGTGGATGGAGGACGCGGCGGGACCCTGGGGAAGGGCCGGCGGGTACCCTTGGGACGCGGGGACACAAAGTGGGCGGTGGTCCTGCCCGGCCTCCTGTTACCGCAGGTGTCGAGCGCGTCGGGCGGCGGATGTACGTCCGCGTGGCCCTTGTCTGCATGTGAAATCGGGGGCAAAGTGCGTTTTGTGGCCTCCATGGTGAGGGCAGAGCAGGGAGCATGCGGGAGTCCGAGGTGACAGCTAAGGACACGCATGGAAAGGCCTCACGATGTTGGCATCTGTGTCACAGTGTAACCGACTGGTTTCCTTGCAGTTGCATAAAGAACATTCTTGCTTAAGGAGGGTGGTGAGGGAAGAGGTTCAAAGAATTATAAAGCTGCTGCTGAGAAGAGCACAGCTCTTTCCTGTACAGCTTCCTGATTGAAGCAAACTGTGTTACAGGTCACCACAGTGGGAAAGCTAACAGAGGTTGATAACCCCCAAAATATACGTAACATTCAGGTTTTCTGCATCTAATATTGTTAATTTAACCATGAACACAAACACAGGTTGTCTTTAAAAGACAAAATGATGAATGTGCCCTATAAAGTTCTAACACTTTAGTGGTTTTTTTGGTAGTGTTCTGAAGTGTAAGCTAGACTTTCTCTAATGGCAAAAAAACCTCTCCATAAGCCTTACCATCCTTTGGAAGCAGGATGTGCTGTACATATTGGGTGTGTGGCATATATTGTTAGTTAAGCCATAGTGGCACCCAGTCAGTCTAAACGCCAATCTGATTGTGCTGGCACTGTTGTTCAGCTCCTGGGGCAGCTAAGGTTTCAGGTGGTGGGGTGACCTAGCAGAGCCTTCCTTCTCAACAAATTATTTGTTTTCTGAGACAGATAGCTTGTGACAATGTTGAAGCAATTAGGTGAAGTTTACCTTATGCTTGCCTGAGTTGCCTTGGCCTAAAATTAGTACTGGAAAATCGCAAAATGAATCCTCTGCTGTGAGCTGTTCCTCTGAAGAGGAAGTACTTAGAGTGCTTCCTTGGAAATAAGGATGCTGACAAGTCTTTCTAAAACTAAACAAGTTCTGCTTCTCTGCAGCAAGACTCAGGAAACATACTGATGTTATTACAGTGTTACAATTGTCCTACTATTACTGTACTGATATAACTACTTCTGTGGACATTCTTCTTTGGAATGATGCTGGCTGATTTTCCATTCCTTTAATTCTTCATTTCCATTACATTTCCCTAAGCATATAGGTTTCCCTGTGTTCGGGCACCGGTGTTAAATATTCTTACCAAGCACTTCACCCAGCAAGACTAAGGCAACATTGCTCTTGCAGGCTTTGAATTATGGAAACCCCAAGTGTCTCTCAGTGTGTGTATGATGCACCTGTTTAGTTTGGAGTGCCCTGTGCCCTGCTTCTGCCATCATTTGCATGCTTCGAAGTGCCTGTGTTTGGGTGTGGTAGTGGAAAAAAAAAAGATAAATTTCAGAGTAACCAGCACTTTACCACTGAAATGATTATTTTAGATATATATTGTGCATACAGCAGCAGAAGCAAAGATTTGGTTACATTAACCATGTCATCCTAAGGACCACTCAGGCACAATTTAAGTCAATTAAGACAGTCTGAGGAATCAGGTGAAACTTCATCAAGATAAGCTACTAGAAAGTCAGCTTTTGCCAGCACAGGCAGCACTATAATCGTAAGCCATTGATTAGAACTGTGATTGTCCTAATCAACACAGTTACTTGGCTTTTATCTGACCTTTAATTTGTTGAACTAAACTGAAGCAAGTCTGATTTAGGTCAAAATAAGAATTCACACAGCCCTTTGCAGTAAATTAAACCCAGCCAAACCAACATAGCTTTGCATGTAGACAAGCCCTAAGGCACCGAAATGTCCAACAGCAGTGACAAAGTGCTTGATGGTTGTCAGGGAACATGTGTTTTTACTTTCATTGTGGCAGGAAACACCATAGGGTCAGGGCTGCAAACCACTGTTTATATTGTTCTTTCTTCTACTTACTTATTATATAAGCAATTTGCAGTACCACATTATGTGCTACATGGGGTGCCTTTAAAATTATAGATTATAAGCATCTTTTTAAAATAAATAGTACCCACAATTTTTATTAATACTGGGAGTGGGAGAGCTTATTCATAATTGGCATTGTGCTAGATTTTATTGAATCTGTACTTGAAGCATGACACCTGTTAAAAAGGCAAGTCCTGACTCAAGACAATATTTTGACCTCTGTACGGCTGTGATTGAGGTGGGAAAGTAACCCTTTCAGTGTATTGTTTTGGGGTGGTGATGGAAATGTCATAGTGGACCAAATGTTAGACTTTGTGCATTCTCTCTTCTTTCCCTTTCTTGTGCCATTGCTCCATTTCCCTGTTGTTTTTTTAGAGGGGGAGGGGTGGGGTTTTTGTTCTTTTTTGTTGTATCTTCTTCTCATTCTTTTCATATACCATCTTGGCTTTGCTTCCTCTTTCTTTTCCTTGAGACATCATTTGATGCAGGATCCACATCACAGTCCCTGTCTTTTCTTCTATGCCATATTCTTCCCACTTCACCCCTGGCTCATTTCTCATTAACCAGTTGTGCTTGCCAACACAGGGTCACGGATTAGCTGAACAGTTTCTAGGGCTTGTTCATTTCACCCCAAGTGAACAAAACTCAGTTTAAGTGGTGCCATGCCACTTGATTTTGGACATGGGTACCAAAGGTCTCTTACTTATGTATTAGGCACACACTGTGGTTGCAGATTTTGTGGACAAAATACAGTGGTGGTTATCTGCTATGATGTCAGTGAAGTGCTTGTATGGTGCCAAGTGAGAAGGGATTGGTTAGGTTGAAAAAAATGAAGGTTAGTACAGGAATTGTAAGGTGGAAAAAACAGCTGAAAGAAAACTGGAATAAATTTCTCTGCTTTGCTATATAGGAACATAGACAATGCTGGCCAAAGGGAAAGGATATAGAGGAACAGGAATGAAAGGCAGAGGTCAGTGAAGATCAGCTCTGCTTCTTTAGATGCTGACTTATGCTGATAAACTGTGCCAAAAATTATGACCTGAACCTGCAACATGCCCTGACTTTCAATAAGAGAAATCAGTTTCTTAGGCCTGAGCTACTAAGGTGTTGCCAGCAGAAGTACAGAAGTATATTTCCCAATACAGAAGACATTCAAAACACCTATTTCCTCTAAAATACTGTATATGCTTCCACATATTCAGAAAAGATTAATTAAAACCAGAATCCATATAGGAAGAGCTGATTAGAATAATATAAAAGGGGAAAATTAGCCCCAGGAAACTAAAATGTTGTTATTTAAATGTTATTACCCCTACTAATTGAAGTCTATGATTTTTCTCTAAAAGCACAAGGAAAAAATAAGTTCAGGAGATCTGTTTTAGTGATGAAGACTATGTTGATACAGGAACTGTCAGTTACCTCACCCAAACTGGAAATAAGAGGAAGATTTATAAGTGCTAGAGGAATGAGTTTCCAGAACACTCTTCCAGTAGCACTAGTATAGATGAAAATAAACCTCAATCTTTAGTTGTGGGTTAGGTGGGCTTTAGGTAAGGCTTAGTATTTTTACAAAAAAGGATTCTATGGTATTTATGCTTTCGGTGACATGAGACCACTGAGAATAACCCAGGAAGTTTTTTAACATAAAATGACAGCAACAAAGTCACAGTGGAATTAAACATGTTACTGGTGTGCTGGTTTCTGGCTGGGATCGAGTTGATTTTCTTTGCAGTAGCTGGTGTGGGTTAGGTTTTGGATTTGTGACCAAAACAGTGTTGATATTACGGGGGTATTTTCATTTTTGCTGGGCAGTGCTCGCACAGCGTCAAGGTTTTTTCTCCTTCTTATCCCGCCAATGAGGAGACTGGAGGTGATTAGGAAGTTGGGAGAGGACACAGCCAGGACAACTGACCCCAGCTGATGAAAGGGACATTCCACATCATATGGCATCATGCTCAGCATATAAAGCTGGGGGGGAATTCATAGTCACGCTATTTACCTTCCCGAGTCACTGTTGGGTGTGGTGGGGGCCTGCTTTCCTGGGGATGGCTGAACACCTGTCTGCCCATGGGAAGCAGTGAATGACTTCCTTCTTTTGCATTGCTTGCGTGTGCAGGTTTTGCTTTCCCTATTAAAATGTCTTTATCTCAGCCCATGAGTTTTATCACTTTTACCTGTCCAATTCTCTCCCCCATCCCACCAGGGGAGGGTGAGTGAGTGGCTGTGTGGTGCGTAGTTGCTGGCTGGAGTTAAAATGTGACAACTTTGCAAGGATGTGAAGCATGAATAACCCATTTGAGTCACTTCACCTATATTCAGAATAATATATTGAAGCTATAAAAAGAAAATTACTAAACTCATTAGTGTATATGCATGAATTGTGCTAACAGACCTGGATATAGAATAATTAGGAAGCTCTGAGTAAAATTTTGCAGCTCTGACTACTGCAATTACCTCAATGATTTCAGGAAAACATCAACTAGCAAAGCATGGATCAGTACTCTTTTCTATCTGTTGTCGGTCACAACCTGTGTAGGATCACCAAAAAAAGTAATGATGTATAAGGAGGGCAGTGTCATGAGGTACTGGAAATGCTACTGCAACCTAAAGAAAGATTGCCTTACATCACCATGTCCTGAATAGCCTTACCCCCCAATGTCAAACATTTTTATACACAAATGTTTACATTGTGTCTATCAGTTTTCTTCTTCCCTTTTACTATTGTTAAGAATTCACATTTTTAAACTTCACATATAATTTTCCCTGCCTGGATTTTGGACAAACACTTCTCCATGTTAAACTCTGCTTTGCTCTTGATCTTAAAAAACAAAACAAAACAAACCCCAAAACTGGCATGGTGCTTTAGCAGAAAGGAAAACTGTACTTCTTATGAAAATATTTTTTTTCCAAAATGTTCTCTTACGTCTATATAAAAGAACTTTTTATAATTGATTCTAAGGGTAAAGGAGCAGCATAGTATTGCATATTAATTTGAGAGTAAAATTGAGTCAACGAAAAATATATTGAGCTGGAATGGTGAAAAAAATTACAGGCCAAATATTAATAATATGAGTAATACTGAACATGTAAATTAAGAGCCATTGAAGTCAAATACACTGAGCTGTGAACAACTCTCCACTTTTGCAGTGGACTGGAGTCTGGATCCTCCAAGAGCCTACACAGCTGTGTCAGGCTGAGATGCAGTAAAGGTCAGGCTTTTCTTCCGTGCCAGTATGTTAGTGAACAAGCCAGTATAGGACAGAGTGACAACTGAGCTGCTATCTCCTATTGTGTTCTTCAGGACTAGGAAGAAGTTTGGAACATGCTTCATTCTGTTCACTCGCAACACATAAGAAATGGGCAGGTACTTTCCCCTGCAGACCTGTTGTCTCTCTGGAAATTTTGCGTGAAAGCCAGCTGAAAATTTTGCTTGTATTAAGCTCAATTTTCTGCATAGAACAATGAAGAACTGGGGACTTGAGTTAAAATTCTTGTTTTCTAGATCATTTACTAAGTGTTTAACTCCTCTGTCACTATCTTACCTGTCTTATCCATCCTTCTGTTCTTTTCAGATAGTACCTGGCTACATTTTATTCTCAAAAACTTCTTCCCTCCTGCTGCAGCTGACTTCCAGGATGCTCCTTGGTCTCCCAGGCAGGTGCTATGTATGTGTGCTCTACACACCTATAGACACCTATGGCTTAACCTACTTTTCCGCCTCTGATCAATCACCCTCTGTTCCCCTCTGCCAATCCCGTACAGTACTTCTCATTTAGCACACCTTTTCCATTCATAAAACAAAAGACAGCACACATCTTCTGCTGGCAAACCCACTCCTTGTCCTTTCTCCAACACCACTGCTAATTCTGTCATCCTTCAAGCTGATCTGTTCCTTTTTCTCTCTGATATGAGAGCTGGTTTTAGGTCATGGTTGTTCTTCTGTGAAGTATGTCCAACGACCTGTTTCCCCACCTCAGACCTTGTTTCCAAAATTCTTCCCCAGACTTAGGTCACCTTTAGCCCGAAGATGCTCATAAATTACCAGCTTTCTAGAGCTCTCTCCCAGGGAATCTTTAGTTCTCCTTTCTACCCACAGTTCAGGGTCTGTCTGTTCACTATTTCAGGAGACAAAGTTTTCACTGCCCTCCTCACCCTTTTTCCTCACTAACTAGGAACATCTCATCACCTTTGTGCCCCTTCTTGGACATTCTTTGGTTGTTCATACCTTTGGTTTCAGGCCTCACCTTTGGGACCTGGCATTCTTCTGCTTATGCATTAATTTGGGATTTGTGTCAATCCCACACATTCTGGTTCAGTCCAGCTTTCCTCTAATAACTTCCTCTCCTCCTTCATTCCCTTCTCCTGCTTTCCTCAGAGGACCTTCACTCACGCTGCCTGTTTTCTTCAAGCCTGGAACAACTGCACCCATCTTGTGAACCAAATCCACACTACCTTCATTCCAATGTCCCCAGAAAATGTACTTTTGCCATAACACATATCCAGCTCAGATTCTTCTCCTGAAATATATCCTGCTGCTCTATAATAAAAACAAATCCTGTTTCATAACGAAACAAAAAGAACTGAGCAAGAGACTGACTACGCAATTAATTTTCGCCAGTTGCTTTCTGCCAAGAGCAACATGCTTGTTCTTATCCCTTATCCTTAGGATTGTCCTCCCCATGTGCCTCCTGTTTGTCCTTTTGTTTTGTTATCGGCTTTTGATTCCTTCCCGAGGGCTCCTGAGGGTGCCTGATCCTGTGCTCACACTGGTGTGAAGCGAGGAGTAGCTCCACTGCAGCAAACAGAGCTTTGCCAAGGCGAAATTTCTGTGGAAGGAGATCAACGCTTTGTTTTAATATTTAGCTAATAAAGCCTGTGCACAGCTCCAGCACAGCACTCTGGTTTTAATTAATAAGAATTAGCATATACAGCTACATACACTCTTCTTTTTCCGTCAGCTACTTTGAAGAAAACCTCTTTGTATGTCTTCCTGGTTGCTCTATGTCTTGGCATTAAAAAAAACCCCAAACGAAGAAACCCCCCAAACCAAAGTAGCATCAAACTCCCACGCAAACAAAAGGCTTTGCTGCTGCCGGTGGCGGGGAGCGCTGGGAGCAGTCCTTCCCGCCTGCCGAGAGGAGCCAACTCCCAGCCCCTGCTCCCCGCCGCTGGGGAGCCGTCCAATTCCCAGCCCGCCGTCTCTTCCTCCGCCTTTGCACAATCCCACTGCAGCGACTTCCCAGTCTTAATTGGAGCCTCTGGGCATTATTGTATTATTATTATTTAATAAACAACCACATAAAACACTGACATTTACATAAAAGTAAAGAAAGGAAAACTCTGACTGCTAGTCTGTTTTGTTTTCCTGTTGACTTGGTTGGAAGCAGGAGCAGGTTTTCTATACAATACCCATGCTCACAAAACACGTGCTTACTTTTAATGTTATAGGAAAGAGAGCCCACTGTGGATGAGCAGGCCAGACCTACTTCAGTTGTCAATCCCTGTTGCAATATAAGCCGTAAATAGAGAGTCATAAACGGAACATTCCTGAATAAAATGCACTGCTTTTCTTGCCTGAGCTACAATTAGCAAGGGTTTAGCCTCATTTTCTGCATTGTGACCCCCAGCATGTCCTTTTGAGAGGTTATCTGAAACTCACAGTCACAGGGGTGCTATTAAAAATAGTAAATGGAAAAGATAGTTTTATTTTTGCATTTGATTGTTTGAGGGATTCCAGTGTGAGAGTTATCATGACAAAAGAAAACATGGTGTTCTTGAAGTGAACGCAAAGGAGCACAACTCGTTCAAAAAGGTTTTGAAAGAAAAACAAAGAGCTGAAGGCCAGATCTGTCTCCTTTAGAAACAAGTCTAAAACGAGACAGGATTCAAAGTGCTTAAAATACTTTGGTGACAAGCAACAAAGAAGCGCCTGTTACTAGAATTGATTGAATTGAGGAAAGGGAAAGAAAATCTTGAGAACTTTTTAAAAAGTAGGGTTTTTAATGTGTGGGGAGTAAAAGGACAAAATTCTCCCGGGCCACAGCTAGAGCCTTGAATCAGCATAACTCTTTTTCTTGAAGAAAGTGAAAACTAGACAAGGGCGAGTATGCACACTCTTATTATCCTTTTTCATTGTGGATCAAAGAGGAGGAATTCAAAAGGCTGCCAGCTCTCCACTTTCCTGCAGTGAGTCTGGAGTGTGGTCTCCGTTTATTTCCCTCAGTTAGGGAATGCTTCTCTAGTACTCTAAATGATCAGGTCCCGAAATGGACCTCTGAGATCTGAATCCTATTTACTGGTTTGTGTTTTTAAAGTATTCAGTAGGAGTGAAACATTCCAGCTATTTATAAAAATTATGTATATATATGCTTTGATTCTAGGGAGTTCACCCCTCATTCTTCCCACTATTTCATTACATGTTTGCTTTCCTGTATTATATATTAAAAACTTCATGCAGTGGCTCACTTGCATTTACATATGTGGACTGTAATAATTATGTGATGTTGCTTGGAACTTCTGTATGAACATGTTATATAGAGTCAACGTGGGCATGCCAAATGTATTGCAGATTTTTTGTAGATAAACACAGTTAGTGAATGCAAATATGAGTGACTGTGTGCAAGTTTTAATATCTAAGCAGAGCTAGTAAGTGCAGGACACCTGTAATCACAACTGCCGGTGCAAACAGGGAAACTAGTTATAAGGCATTTGCACTGTTTTAAAAGTGCTGGACTTCAAAATATTTCAGCTGTAATGGTAGAGAAGTGTTCATCCTCCAGCAGGTATTTAAGTCCATGGACTCTGTTATTAAGAATACTGACTTTATTAGCAGCTGATGTACCAAAGTCCTTGTTTTCACAAGTACCAGAATGGTGAGGACTGCCTTATGAAGCAATCTGTGGCTTTTAAAGACATTATGGAATTCTTACTGTGAAATGGATTTAGAAGTGCTGGCTGATGATCTTAGGGAGATGGGTGTTAAGCATGGAGATTTTTTTGGAAAGCAAAATGGGAACTTATTGGAAAGGTGCTGTATTTCTATGACTGGCTGTATAGCCAGTAATAGCTCTAGTCTAGAAGCAGGGAGCTTGCTTAGGAAAGGCACTGCAAGGACATATAATGTAAGGAGGAAATGTAATGTGTTTAAATATGGGGTATAGTAATTCCCTTGAGGATGATGTAGTGACTGCTTTTTGTGAGAATACTGAGGCAAAATATATTAAATTGTTACCAAAGCTGTAGAGAAGTGTGTTCTGTAAAGCTTTCTAGTGCATTTTATCAAAACCATTTTATCAAGGCCAGATTGGATGGGGCCTAGTGGAGTTAGAACTAGATGATCTTTAAAGTGACTTTTGACCTGAGCTATTCTATGATTCTATGAAAGTGTTCATGTCACAAAAAGGAGATACATGCAAGTCCAAGACTTTAATCGACAAAAAGGCAAAATGAACCTCTTTCAGCTCTTTCTTTATTCATGAATACAAATCTTTGCTTGTTTCTGTATTTGG
The DNA here is from genome assembly GCA_013390045.1 of Picathartes gymnocephalus. NCBI lineage: Eukaryota > Metazoa > Chordata > Aves > Passeriformes > Picathartidae > Picathartes > Picathartes gymnocephalus. The sequence continues at coordinate 144,128 of WEKY01054371.1, forward strand.
TGGAGGTAAAGTTGTCCTTAATTGGCCTACAAAATACTTCCTAGAAGTGTAGTTCAGGTTTAACATGTGAAGGAAGTTATATTGAATTCACTGGAAGTTCACCAGCTCATTCTAAATAAAACCATATTAGTGTAAATTTTGAACTGCTACAACAAAAGTAATGTTTTTCCGAGAGAGGAAATTAAATTGTCTTTGTATTTACATTTCTTTGGAGCTCAGTCACAGTGACTTATTGATGGAAAATCAGGAGGAGACAGTCTTCAAAATGGCCAATCAACTGAAGAAGATGAGCTGGGAACATTGGTATCTTCCCGTTTGAAAACCCTGCCTCCTTCTTACTCCTACGGGGTACCTGGAAACACTGGTAAAAAATAAATTACAGTAGTGCCATTGTATTTTAGAAACGATTTTTTTCTGTATAGCATTAGAATGATGTCAGAGGTTGATGACATATTAGGTTGTTCCAGTGAGAACAATTAATCTGGGGGCAAAAACCAGTGAGGACCCTGTCAGACACTGAACAATGTTTTTGGTTTTCATGTACTGATTCATCAGTGTTTATGGGCCTCCAACATGTAAATCATCCTGAGGTAATCTGGAAGGGAAGGATATGAATAAGCCAATTAAATTGGCAAAGAGCCTAAGGAACACCCTGTTTAGGGATAAAATCATGCCTGTCCTAGTGCCAGTAGTTTTGGAGAAAGAAATAGACTTAAAATCTTTGCAGAGTTAAATTTCTTTGTAGAGAGAACTAATTTAGAAAACTTTGGTCTTCTTCTTTTGTATATGTGAACTTGGGTAACTGAGATAAGGTAGTAAGTGATGTGTTTTCTGCATGTAACTTTTATTTTGATGACACAGAAGGATGTCATCCAGGTTGCAGAGGGTGTAGGAACTAGTTGCCTCATTTATGGTAATTATTTCGTATTCAGTTTTATGATATGAGCATTCAAAGGACTGAATTGCCCTTTATCTTTCCAAGTACCTCCTATTTTCTTTTTTTTTTCAAGGGGAGGTACAATTTTCCATAAGGAAGCTTCTCCACACAAATCAGCAGTTACTAGCATACATTAAGGTGCTCTATATCTAAATAATAACAAAAGCAAATCTTTCTTTTGCCATTTGCCAGGTCTGTGCCTTCAGAGGTGCCATGTAACAGGAAAAAGAGGCAGAGGTGAAGAAAAGTTTTCACTGAAAGAGGGAAAAGTATTTCCATTCTCAGTTTACTTCCTTGCAGTATAAATGGATTCTCTTTGACTTTTCAAGAGGCTTGCTTCTTGCTGGAAGGCTGGCTATGTTTTGCTGTCATTGCACTCAGGTCTTTGAACTCATATTCAATTCCAGTCAGGAAAATAGATGGCTCTGTAGAAGAGACATGGCCTGTATACTCCTTCACTGGAAAAAAGGCCCAGGGAGACCTCAGATCTGACACTGGACACTTTACGTGGGATTGGATCATTATGACCTCTCCAAGTGCCAGAGAAGCTGTGATTGGCATTTGTACATTATTGAGCTCCAGAGAATTTCACTGTAAACAGGAATCCATAGGAAATCAGGAGTCACCACTTACATTGCTCACAGAGCTACTCATTTAAGAGCAGCTTTTGGACATTTTTCAGATGCCATTCAGAGTGGGGGAGAGGTAACCTCCCCTTTTTTATCCTCCATCATCTTTGGAATTCTAGAATCATGTTCATGATTGAAGGGAAGAAACTTCCTGAAAACAAAAACAGCCAGAAAGCAACAGAGTCATGAAATCACTAGAGACACCACTGTCAGTCCTATGAATGCCTTGGAATTGACAGCATTGGGAGATCCCAGATATAAATGCTCAGATGAACAAAAGACCCAGATAAACATAGCTGTTAAGATGATTTCAGTGCCTCTCACCTAACCCCAGCCTGATAGCTCAGCATCTAGCTCATGCCAGTCTTCACACCCTAAGGAGACAAGGATATGCCTTCCAGGAACAATTTGTACTAGCCCAAAGTAGGTATAAAAGGGATGTGATGAACCCTCTTTGTCTGTCTGTCTGGACTGTGTGCTGAGGAGGCCTAGAGGACAACCTGAATTTTTTAGACAACAGGTGTCCAGTGACATGAATCCCAAGTCTACTGTTCAGCTCCTGCACAGTCTGACCATACATTTCTGGCAGCAGATCAAACTCCTGTTACTAGATGAGGCCAAGAAATTTTGCACCAGAAGTTTAGTTCAAGGATCCCTTTTGTTTTGAACTGGAATAGAGATTCACTCATCCTGTTGGAGGTGTCTCTGGCTCTTATTCACTTTCAAGCATTCAGGAACTGCTCAGAGCAGTCTGAAGAAACAGAAATAGCTGCTTTCACTTCTCTTCTTGGTGTATGTGCCCTGAAGAAACAGGAACCAAAGCAAGGTTAAGCTGGGTTTAAGGGAACAAGATAATGTTTGGTAGAGGAAGGGAAAAATGCGTAAGTTGGCCATATCTCTAACTTCAGTGTACATAAACTGTTGCCATGTCCCCAGGAAAACAAGGGATTTGGGAAATAGTCTAAATCTATGCTGCATGAAATACAGAGCACATGACACAAGCCTGAGTCCCTTTGTCTCAATAGACAGTGCTCTAGAATTGGTGTGACCTTACTTCTGCCCTTGTTATTCTGAAATATGTAGCACAGCTGTAGGACGTAGTTCATAATTTATCAAGGGAAAATACAGTTCTGGATGGGAACATGGAGGTGAAAAGTGTTCTGCACACCACATTCGCTTTCATGTTGTAACTTGCTGCTTGGAAGAAAACAGAACGCTTTGTCTTCCTGTAACACTGGTGAGCAACTCCTTATCATAACCTTGTAAGAGGTTTCAAGTACATTCATGAATAGGAAGATGATTAAGATGACACATCAAGGTTTTCTGAATATTTTTTTTCTATTCAGACGCATCCTCGTATTTTTCTTAGTTTTCCAAAACAAGGTGTTTCTAATCTCTGGTGTGGTTGGTAGATCACATCTTTTCACTCTTGGTGGCTCAGCTTGCTGCGAAACTCAAGCTGAGCAGTAGGAAAGTGAGTTTACATGAGGGGCTGTCTGACCTAAGGCAGCTAATTTAGCTGAAAGGCCCTGCAATGACCTTTTGGAAGGAGGCCACTCTTCCTCTGAGCAGTTACTGTGACAAAACCCAAGGATAAAAATCTGGCATCCTGACTAAAATGTTTAGTGGGACAGAACTTAAATGGGGGACTTAAAGGATCTAATTTGTAGGGTAGAAAGAGGAAGATATCTATGTAGCTGGGGAACAATTGAAAGTCTTGCTCTGAACACATCCATAAATCATCATGTCAGGTATTTTCTCTTCCTTTAAGTATTTTCCAGGCTGGGAGTCTGCTTGGGCCCCAGCTGCTTCTCTTCAACAGTCCATTAGAGCCCTGAGACTGGGTTTTGAGTAGGCTGTGTAGGAAGGCTTTAATACCTCTCTCAGTTTGCAGCTGAAGAGTAAGGTATGTAACCTGATGTGCTTTTTTCAGGAGAGGACTCATATTAATTACCCTACATCTAAGGAAATCTAATTTCAGAGCACAAGGACACAGAGGAAAAAAGGAAGCCTGATTTTTTCAGGGTTCAAATGATCATATTAGTGCAGAAATTTGTGTCACAGGGAGTGCCTTTGGGCTTTCTTGCCAGCAGGGTTGTTAAGAGAGGGCAGGAAATCAGCTGAGACCAATGACTTCAGTGGCAGATACCAGGGGAGTACAGATGGTATCTTCGGCATTAGGCTAAGGGGGCTGCGATGGCTGCAAGGTTTACCCTTGGTGCCATGGGTGAAAGGTTTACCCTTGACCAGACAGCCCAACAGCCCAAGTTTCACCACGCTTGTGAAGTTAAGTGGTGGTTCGTCTTCTCTAAAGTGTTTTGCAAAGCCATGTCTGGGGTATGAAATGTGTGGACATGTCCAGTTCAGTGAGGTAGAGTTAGTAGAGGGGTAGGCTGGATTTATATTGTAGTCTTATTTTCTTGATTTGACAGAGCAAAGAGAGAAATCCCAGAAGCTACGTATGTTGAGATTTACTCCAAGTCAGTTACAGAAAGTGAATGAAAAAAAATAGATAAGCTTTTTGAGATCGCCACCCTGACATCATACACTCATGATGTATGGCCCCTCCTGTCTACTTTTCCAACTCAGCCCCTTGTTCCTACCCCTTTAGCTCTGTAGCCCCAAGGACCCAGTTAACACCTGCTCCTTGCCGTCTGGTGCCCTCTGGTGCTTCAAGTACCTGTCCAGGCTACATCCCATTACACCCTTGTGCAGCTGTGGGAGCCAGCCTGGACCCCAACAGGGACCCATGCTTTTCCCCACTGCAGTCAGGAAGTGGCAAGGGCACTCTATTATGCCTTGGAGCAAGTGGGACAGGCCCGGGAAGTAGGAAGAAGCTTCTCTAGCCCTGTTTCTGTCCTTGAAGGAGGAGGTGGGAAATATAAAGGATCTGACTGGTCCCCCTCTAAGTATCTCTCTTGCTTTACTCCCTTTCCCTTGCTTTAGCCTCTAACTTCTATCATCCATACTTTTTATTACTGTTACCTTCACATACTTGCCTGGTCTCACTGCTGTATCTTCCTCCTCCAAGATACAGCTCCTCCTCCCCCTGGCTATTCCCACCACACACTGATCCCACTCCAGACCCCTTATACTGCATCCGTAACATATTAACCTCCAGAAATTACTTAGAGCCTTTTCTAAATTAGTTTGTACAAATTGGCAGGGCTCATTTTGCTGTGCTTAAAGAAAACTGATGACAGAAACAGATAGCAACAACAGGCTCACTTACAGGTCATTCTCTTGATTTGGTCCAAGTAGTTTTTCCCTTTTCAGGGAATGAGTGGATCACTCAATGACTGCAACTGCACACCGATTGTAGGTTCTTGCCTGCAAGCCTGCTTCCCCACACCTGATACTTGTGCCCTGTTCAGTTTAGTTGTCCCTTCTTGAGATGGTCAAATGCTGTTCCTGATGATGTTGTCACAGCATGGCACAAACAGTCAGTAGCTGTATGGAAAGACCAAGCTCACCTACTGTGTGGGCTACAACATGACTTTTGCAATCTGATTAGCTGAAACTTCATTTAGCGTGGACTTTCCCGGCAGATTCATGACCTGAGGACCATCTGCCTGACAAATTTCAGTTCTCTGCCACAAGGAGAAATTAAAGGAAGAAATTCACAACATTTTTTTTCTGTTGTTTTTGTTTGTTTCTGTCTTTGTTTCTTTGTTTTCTACAAATCTCTCTTGGAAACATCTAAACTGATTAAACAGAAAATAAGATATCTGCCCCAAACTCAACCAAACCAAATCATCAAACCCAACTAGCAGACAATGAGCTGTTGGCAGGCACTAAGTTCGAAACACGTGAGCTGGAACTGATAAAGGGTTGGCAGAGATGTAAGGAAACAGAAAACGGGACCTTATAAAGACGAGTTGGGCAACCTTCAAAAAAGTGGTGCTACCAGTCCTGTCAATGAATACTTAGATATGGCCCTTGCAGATTGCAGGTCTTTGATGCAATGCTCACTGGTGAGTCATTTGGAAGATCATTAATTGAAGGATAGAAACTGGCCTGCTGCGGCCTGCAGCCATTATGAGCTGTGCATTTTTTTAAGGCATGTTTGTTGCAATACCCTCTATTTTCTGCAGATGGGGTGTGGCTCTCCCATTCCAGGCAAATTGGCTGGTGCAGCTTTTGGTTGAGAAAATATGGGTGCTGTTGCATGACAAGCTGGACTTCTTCTAGGGGAAAAGTCACCTTCTTCCTCTCCAGTAAAGCATCAGGGGTGTGACAATTTCCTAAAGCACAACGGAACCGCACAGAAATATGGCAGCTTTACCCAGTTTATAGTTATATGGATTTGCCTCATAAAAACATCTGAATCACATTTCTCACTACCTACCTAGCTACATCAACACAACCCCATCCTTTTCTTAGGATCTGAGCTTTATATTCCAGACTATGCCTCCGTTTCCTTTTTTCATCAGAGGTCTTGTGACTCTTACTCTTTACATAATTTTTTGGGCTTTAGTGAAAACAGCTGTGTTTCAGCCTGCAATCAAAAGTGACACTGTCACTCTTTGTTCATGTTAAATACAGGCACTCAAAGTTTTTTGGCTATGATGCATTAGAGAACTCATTCTTCACGCAGGATGGGAGGGACACCACACTGAGCCTTGCCGAGGACAGAGCATGGATAAACAGCCATCCTGCAGCTGTTTCCATGGTGGATAAGACAACCCCTACACCTCCCTGACTTCTTTTCACATTTCCACCACTCTGCTTTTCCGACCACTCACTTTGCCAGTTGAAGACTGCCTGGTCAACTCTACTGGAAGCCTGGGATCATGGAGAAGGAGACAGACTGTAGCACTGTGCTGCAAGTATGGGAAGCATGGGATGTTAGTTTTGTGGAGGCTGCAAGGAGGGAGCAGTCTGGTGAGTATTCACACTGCATCCAGTCTAGTAGGGAGAAGCCAAAATGCACTTTCCATGATTATGGGAACATGGAGGTTGCTGTGCAAGGCCAGGCTGATTAAGTCTGGTATCCTGCTTCAGGCAAAAATGAATACTGGCTGCCAGAGGAGATGCAAGAAATGCTGTAATAAAACAAAGATTTTTTCATGCAGCATGGACATTTCTTGTCATCCTACAACATCTAGGTCACTAGTTAATCACATCAACAACTAGTCACCAGCATGAGTTGGAAAGGGTGAAGGCTTTACACTGAGCTGTTCCAGTCAATGCCCTACATGATTCCTCTCACTTAGCTGAAACAATAATGAACAAAGAATGAGACCCTTCTCATCCTGTTCCTTCTGAAATATTTGACAAACCCCGTATTATTATCAAAAGTGTATGTTCAAACCTGTAATTATCTCACACAGAGCATAGTAAATATCGTGACTAAGAGTTAACAGTGTGTCAACAATGATCATCTGTAAGTCTTATTGGCACGCTTTATGTGAACTGAACCAGGTTGTCAGCCACCTTCTTCAATGACAATGCAGCAACTACTCTGCGTAACCTTCTTCCATCACTGCATACAACAGGTAAAAAATGCAGGTGAACAATATTTTACACACACAGATATGTAACTGATTATATTACAAAGAACTGCAAGAACACGTAGTTCATTTTTCACTTCTAGGAATCTGAATGAGGAGATCTCATTATCCATAATCAGGATGCATCTAGCTTGGTGAATACGATAAAAAATAGGTTCTTCAAGTCACTAATCCACAAGCATTTCAGAAAGAGAGAGAGTTCAGCAGCACAAGAAGGATGTCTTATTCCTAGAAATCTCCAGACTCAACTGCTGTCCTGTATCTTTCAGTGATTCAGTAACATGGCAGTTATAATTGAGCACAAACATACCTCTGTTAGTAAACAAGAAGAAGCTGGGCAGCAGCCCAGGTGGCTTTAGGCTGTGTGAATACCAAGGTGGGTGGTCACACCTGGTCAGGGCCTTGAGATTGGTGATATGGGGAAGGTGGTCACGGTTGCAGAGGGAAAATTTGAATTGCCTGTCACCGTGTTGTGATAAGAAAGAAGGATGCGCCAGGAGGATGGTAAGCTTAGTGGGCACCTAACAAGGCAAGAATGAGAGAAAACAAGGCTTTATTTCTATTTCTTTAACTAGTAATTTCCTTACCTTTTCCTTTAGATTGAGTACTTTGTGTAAGAGAAAGCACTGATTGAAACATTGTGTGTTTACATTACGTTAGTGTACTATTACAGACATTGTGTGATACGATTGGAAAGAGGATGGATTATCAACAGGTAGCCAGAAGCCTGGGGAGAGTTTCTTAAGATTTGTGTGCATCTCCTCAAATCCAACCCAGTCTGCTTTGGGAAGAAAAAAAACCAACCAACCAACAAATGACTGTGCTCCATTTATGAAAAAAATAGTTCAATCAGGACAAAAATATAAGATTCATGTAGTTCCTGAAGATAGGAATTACTTACAGGATGTTGCAAGGGCATCAGATAAAAATTTTAACAGATAGGTGTAAACTTTTAATCACAAGTCTGTGTTTAGGAACTCTTGGAACTGCTTATATTTTCAAAAGTGTGGTATCATGGACAATTTCAGCTGCTTTTTTCTTCGTGCTTTTATTTTGTGAATGGAATAGAGCTCAGTTGTTCTGGGTTTGTGCAAGTTTTTCTACTTGCCTGAATGGGTATGATAGAATCATAGACTGTCCTGAATGGGAAAGGGACCCACAAGTACCATCAAATAGAATATCCTGATTAGGTAGAAACCTACAAGGATCACTGAAATCCAGTTCCTGGCCCTGCACAGGATCACCCCAAAATCACACCATGTGCCTGAGAGTGTTGTGAAAATGCTTCCTGAACTCCATCATACCTGGTGCTGTGATCACTTCCCCAGGCAGCCTGTTCCAGTGCCCAACCACACTGAAATGCAACCTAAATCTCCCCTGACACAACTTCCACAGGCTATTCCCTCAGGTCCTGTCACTGGTGACCACAGAGAAGAACATCCATAAGAGACCATAAGATGAATCAGCTACTTTTCCTGTCCTTTATTTGAAGTTCTTTAAAATTATCAAATCTCTGCAGATGCATAAGCTATCAAAGTGTAAATAAATGAGAATGAAAATTTTCTGTTAAATGCCTTCTCTCTCTCCACTCCCACTTCCTGGTTGGAGGTTCCTTCCTCTCAGTCAGATACCTGCACCACTCAGTGTGTGGACACATCCTTCCTGCCTAGCAAAGGCTCCTTGGGGAGAAAAAAAAAATCTGTCCAAATAAACGGAGATTATATCTTCACTGATTAAACTTCTTGAGGTAGTGATATGTCCAACTGGGCTTATGACTCTAAATTATTAGTTTCAAGCGTAGTCCCAAGGGCAAAAAAGGTTTCACCTGCCAAATTTGGTTAGTTTTCCCAGCTGAAATGTTTGTTGATGACTTTCTTGTGCGAACAGTTGATGAGCTATCTCCTCAAACACCTCAGTTATATTTGTCTTAGTGCCAACTTCTGTTGACAGACTTTTGGAGGGAGGACAGGATATCATGAATGCAGAAGAGCATCTTCATTAGTTAGGTCATTTTCTTTTTCCCAGCACATGGATCTAAAATGGCCCTGCTGTCTTGTTGCTGTTGCTCAATTGCATGGATCAGAATTTAGTTAGCATGAATTTTCAGGCCCTAAAAATTTGAAGTCTAGAGCTATTCCAGAGAATAATTCTATTTCATAACAGCCTTACTGTCATGAATGTTTCTCTGTCATCTCCATTTCAGCCATTCAGAGATCCATGTCTGAGCTATTCTTGGTAGTAAATGGTTTCTGGCAATCGGTGTATGAAGACTTTTGAAATAAGATCATTTGTAGCAGAGAAACTTAGGAAAGTTGTGAGCCCATCAGGGACCTGAAGCGAGACAGTGTTGTCCTGATTCTTCCATTTTGTAATGTGGGAAGATCCAGCTGTTTGACAAGCACGAGTCACAGCAAAGCCTTGGGCAATATAACTGATTTCCAAGTGTGCTCACGGTGATCAGTGTTCTGGACCAGACAGCCCAGGATGTGGCATTTCTCCCTCTCTGTGCTTTGTAGGGGTGTGGACTTGAGGAAGCTCCTTCTCTGCTGCTGGAAGAATTGACTTTATGTTCAGTAAGTTCAAAAGAGGACCTTGGCTTCTAGACAGATGTTCTGATATGTGGGGGATGTCTGGATATATGTGGCATGAGCAGAGGCTGTCACTTATAGGCCTGTGTTTGGAAAAGACTTCTAGGAATGGGGCCCAGAAAGTCAGATGGATGCTGTGCCCCACACATCACTTCCTAAACATTGCCCTATCTCTAATCCACAGCTGCTGTGGACTTTCAGCATAATGTTGCTTTTTCTGAATAAGAAGCAACAGCATCTAAAGAAGCAATAGATTTTGAGACAACTGGAGCAATCATTCTTTGATCCCTGGCAAAGCCCAGGGGCTTGATTATTATCCAGTGGAAGGAGCTGAGATAAATGAGTTTTCAGGAGTAGGCAACTCAAAAGAGGTCAGGCTGGAGGAGGATTAGAGTGAAGGGTGAGAGGGTGCACCCTGCTCCCAGGATAATGAGGTCAGTCATGAGCAAGCCACAGGGTCCTCTCAGAGCCCAGTGCTTTTGCAGGGCTTACATGCATTTTCTAGGAGCAGGCAGGAATGCTTCTTTCCATAGACCTCTGTCACCTCCTTGGAAGCTGATCAAAAGCATTTTAATAAAAACCACCATTTGACTCCTGATCTTTTTATACTGATTAAGAACATTGACTTGGCTGACTGAACAAGGGAACCCATTGTAGCTCAGCCGCTTTGTGTCGGAAATGCTTTGATCGGACTGAGTGGGAGTTTAAGGTACTCTATAAAATGAATTCTGGTGATAAGCTTATAAACTGAATTTGAACCTTGCACAGGCTCCAGAGACAAGGAATAAACAGCTCAATTTATATTCTCTAAAGATACACACCAAGATGTCCCTTTAACCTTTAGTTATATTGCGTTGGGGGTCAAACTGTTTCTTAAACTGTTTGAAATTATTTGTCCAGATTAGCTGTCCATGCTGAAGATGGAGAGCTTTGAGGGTGGTTCCCAAGAGCCCTGAAGCCAACCATAATGAATGAGTTTGGTGCTTTACTCAGAGAAAAAAGAGCTGAATGAGTTATGGAGCTGCTAAATAGCCCCAGTTCGTTCACACAGATTTGAGGATGATGTGCTTATCTTAATCCCAGCATAGTATCGTTAGAATATCTTATTTCAAGGGCATTCTTGTCTGACATCTTCCCTCCCTCATTACTTATCAACCTCTGTAGTTATATGCAGAGAATTAGAAGACACTAGTATCTGACAGGAAACCCTGGGGAGCATGTAGGATTCATCTCCTGTTTCTGGTGAAGCTGGTGACCAAATTTGCAGTGGATCCAGTGGTAACAAGCTCAGGTGGTCATCCTGTGAAATCCAATACATCTGGGGAGGGTGTAAACGCACAGGAAACAGTCTGAGGAGTCTGCTAACTGGTCAAGTAATTATTCACCTCCAGTGGTGCGTGCACCACTGATCCCAGCACAGCCATTATGGAGAGTCCAAGGCTGCTGTGAACCCCAGGAACAAAGGAATTGCACATCGCATCAGTGACGTGGTCTTTGCCCAGAAGATCTTTTCTTTAGAAGGTGAGATTGTGATCTGTCTGAACAGATGTCTAAATACTTTATCAGAGAATTTACCCCACTGATATGTAAGTTTCACAACAACAGGAAAAGACAGTTCTGTTTTCATTCTTTCAGGGTGGAGGGTGGAAATGAAAAACCTGAGGTCTGGCTCTGTGATGTCCTTCTGCATATCTGCGGGCAAGTCACTCCCACTGTTGCACTGCTCGTGAAGTCTCTCCACATCTACCCCAAGAGATAATTGCTGAGACCCAAGCAACCTCAGCCCAGACTGAGCGTCTGCAGTCATTCCTCCTTCCCAGCTTCAAAACAAATGCACTCCATTTATCATAATAAAATGAATATTTTTTTTTAATCCTAGATGACATTTTGTGCCCTGCATATGTGCATATGCCTCTTCATCCCTTCAGATGACTTCTAATACCCAACTCCAGATAAGTATAGAGGCCTCAGTGGTATCAAAGTTACATTAAATTTCCATGAAATTGGGAGAGTTAATAATTAAAATGTCACTTATCCTGAGAGACAAGTCTTACCAGATGTCAGAGGGGAAAAGGGATAGAGGGACAGAGAAATAGACATAAGTAACAAGACTTCATTTTCTTATTTAGTTGCACACAGTCATTTTATTTTGGGTTTCTGTTTGTTTTCTCATGACCCATTGTTCTCTAAACCTTACTCATGATTTGAAGTGTAAATTAATATATTAGCAATCAAATATTCCTCCCATGAACCCTCAGTTGCTCTCCATGTTGTATCTGGAAAGGCCTAATGCTCACCTGGTTTTGACTCTCCACCCATGACAGGGGTAGAATTTAAGTAGCAGGGACACTGGACATGCAAAGGGAACAAGTCTGTTAGGAGCTGGAGAAGGCCCATTCATTGACCAGTTTCACCATATGCTAAGGGAACACAATAATACATGTCTACATGGGAGACAAATTGCAAAAACTAATTTGTGAACTGGGGCCCCATTCCTTGGAGTAAAGACCTTTTGCCTCCCCTGCCTTTGCCTATTTAGAAACAACTATGGAAAAATGCAACACAAACCATCAGCTTCTGCAAGCCTTCTGAGGGCATTATTAACTTCTTCACATGCTCCCATTCAGGAATCATAGACTTCTGAACACTCAGTTTTGAACTGACTAGCTTTACCATCAGCCTGCTCTATTCATCACACATTATTTTATTCATCTGCCCTAAAATAACAAGGTTTAATTTGCAATCTGGTTCTGATTTACTAATATCTCCTTGTGCATGGAAGGCGAACTCAAATTCTATGTACTCATTCTCAATCAATGTCAGCTTGGTATTAACTCAGTGTTATTACATTATTGATTTTATTCATCCCAGGAGCTACATCAATTTATCATGGAATTTACACTTCTTTAACAACCAACACAAATCAAGACCATTTGTTAGGCTTGCAGTGTAGAGTAGAAGGTTTTTAGCATCTGATCCTCATTTTCCTTTACATTTGTTTAGATTTCCAGTTAATCTGAATTCCTATCTTGCCCCTTTGAACTCTCAACCAACTGTAAATACTTTTGATAAATTTCCATGCTAAAAACTGTATTGCAACACTGTTCTTTAAAAAAACTCAGAAAGCCAACTGCAAAATATCCAGTGCTTTATGATGTATTGATGTAACTGGTTCAGGGAAATAAACAGTCAGCTGCTTTAGGTTACACAGTGGCCAATGTAAACAATAAAATCTGTTTGTAACCTCAATCATGCATTTGGTTCTGCGACACAGTATAACCATTTGCAGTTTTAACTCATGTCTTGAAGGTGTGTAGTGAATTTAAAATGTCCTTTCCCATTGCATTTTACTGTCTAATTTATTTAGAACAGATGAAGAGATTCTGGGAAAATTAATTGCCTTTTTCTGCATTTGTTCAGTCTTCCTCTCTGGCTGGACTCTGTGATGGCTGGAGAGATACTGAAAGGATGATGTCAGAAGAATGGGAAGTGAAAGCTGAAGGGAATTTTAGTCAGATGGTTTGAACTGTTGATTTAAAAAAAAATAAAGTTAATGACTACATAGCTGAAATGCTGATTTTGTATTTGGATGAAAGGATGTGGAACACCAGGGAAGTCACAGCACTGACTGGTGTTAACAGAGATACTTTTTAGAGGGCTAAAGCACCTTTACTATCTTCTTTCACATCACAGGAAAACCCACCACTAGCTGTAGTGTGAGGGACAATTGTAAACTTTGCTAGCCCATATAGTAATTTTATCACTCTGCTCTATATTCATTCTGTTCTTGCATCTGTTATCTTAGTATAGTAAAACTAAAACTTTCAGGACATACTGTTGCTTAGTAGTAAGAGGGCAAAGACAAATTTTAATTAAAAATAAAGGACCAGTTCAACTGCATTTACCTTAAAGCCCATGAGTAATCTAGAAAAGGGAGGATTGCAAAATCTGTGTTCATGGCATTGCCAGCCTTCAGTGTTACCTACACTGTTGGGATTACATCATCAGAACAAACTTTCATCAGTTCATCATGATTTGCTTTTGTCACACTATTTTGAGCTCAGCAGGGAAGTGATGCTTTCATGTAAATTTGTCCGTTCCTGAGTATTGCAAGCACTGTAAGAAACTCCATTCCATAATACTATAGCTTGCCACAAAGTGCCTAGGGAAGAGAAGGCCACTCCACCCAAAAATATCAAATAAAAAATTTAGGAGCTATAGGATTTGTGTAGACTTTCTCTTTGAAGTCACTAAAGCAAGACTTTCTTGGCCTTGTTGCTTGGAATAATTTCAGGAACATATATTACCAGCAGTTTCCACATCAATATCCTGGTTTGGGTCTCAGCATTTCAGATGGTGGAGAAAGGTGAATATCTGGGTACCTGAGCGCTTGTGAGGTTTGAAATAGAGGCATGAAAGAGACAGGGAAGAGAAGACCAAGAACTTCTTTTTGATTGCCTGGGTAGGCAAATGGGGGTGTTATGTGATAGCACAACCACCTTGCACCTGTGCCAGAAACCTCTATGCGTTGACTGTTTGCCTAGTGGTAGCTGAGATGCTCAAAGGGTTGTAGAAAGATGTTATATCTCTTCTCAGGCTGAGCAGCGGAGCAGGAACTCTCCTCCAGCTCAGACCTGGGGTCACCAAAACACCACAGAAGGCACAAACCAGAACAGCTCTGTGCCTCTGGGGGCAACAGGAGGAAGCAGAGCAACAGTGAAAGGCATGATATGCTCCTGTTATAACGTGCTTTGCCAGTCAGGGGATGAGTGAGAAGCTGCTGTACAGTTGTAACTCTTCCACAGAGACTAGCCAATGCATGAGATTTGACAACAGTTGAGTTAGTTACCCCAGATGCTGCTTCAAGAGGTGTAGAGGGGTTGCAATTTACCTTGGTTTCTTTGTCACCATCCAGGTGCACAGGTAAGCAGGCTTTGGCCTTTGCCAGCTTCTTAGATCAAGCCACAGGAAGCCCTAAGCACTTTTATAAACCCATGCTGCAATTCTGCACGTGCTGGGCAAGAGCAGGCACGTGGCTGCTGTCAGATTAGCCACTGACTTTATGCTGTCTTTTCATGGTTCCTGGGAGGATGTGATGCAGCACAGAGGCAGAGCAGCACCAGCAATCAGCACCTCATCCAGCCCCCAGCACGCTTCTACAAGGTTAGCCCACCAAGGATTTTAAACAAGCATGAGCAGCCAGAGCTGATTAATCAAAGCTTTGCAACATGTGGCATTTCGCTTGGCACTCAGCACCCTAGTGCTGTTTTCAGCGTGTTGCTGGATCATAGGTCTGGTCTGTGGCTTAGCCAGTGTGTTTGGATCGGTTGGTAGTGGTGCTTGGCTATGCTGTGGAGGTTTTGGCATGTTCACCTTTGCAGCCAGTGCTGCAGCAGCATGTAGGCTCCAACTGCTTCAGTTACAAATCACTGAGGCCCCTGGGCCAAGCCCTTGGGCTCTGCAGGGAGTTGCGACCGGCAGCAGCTGCACTGTACCACTGTGAACGTTAAAATATCTTCACTTGTTGCTCAGACTCCCTTGTTTTCCTCTTGCTAGCTCTGCACAGCTTAGTGCTGTCTCAGGATTCTGTCTCAGCAAAGGCCACCCAACTCATATTTCCACACCCAGGGAACTTTTCTCACTCTACAGGGTAACCATGGTGATTTGTTTTCTTTTAAATTCCTTTCCCTTAAGTTCAATGCTATCTTTAGATGTCATCCTATTTTGACAAATGTCCATGTAGTTCCCGATACTATCAGGGAACTCTGGCATGACAAGGACTGACTTAAGTAACAGCTGCATAACTCTGTCAGGAATGAAGGATGCAGCCCATTCCCTTTAAGGAAACACTCCCATTTTCAGTGATTCTTGCTCTGACGCAGCATCCGGCAGCCAGTCATGGCCCGACTTGCCAAGGTTTGGATCTTTCCTGTAGCCCTGACCCTCTGCAAGCATCTCATTGCTGCAGAGTTTGGCTCCCTCTCTGGGATTTACAGCCTGAGAGACTAGATGGGATGTAAAAAAGTGATGGGGCAGGTAAATGGACACTGAAGCCTGAAATGGGTAACCCTGCTGGGATCTGAGTTCTCAACCTTACAAAGTCCCAATGACATACCTGGGGCTGGAGTATGGACCTAGAAATTCTTTTCCTGCCTCACAGGATAGGCCGGTTCTGTTCTGGATGCTAGTAAAATGTTCTTCCAAGCAGAGGCTGTGGAGTCTGAGGGCAAGTGGTATACAGTCCCCTGAAATTTTGTGTCTGACATGTAGTTTCACAGAATCACAGAATATTCTGAGTGGGAAGGAGTCCACAAGGATCAAGTCCAACTCAAGTGATCGGCCCATACAGGGATCAAGCCCACAACCTTGGCGTTGTTAGCAGCGTGCGGTAACCAGTGGAGCTAATATCTTCTCTAAAAAATGATTACTGTCTCTGCTTTGTGCTAATATTATACACGACTTGGTAAACATGAAATCTAAACAGTTTTGTTGTCTTATTATTCAAAGAGAACTTCAAATTTGCTGTGCTGAAGAAATGTGAACATTTTTTTTTTGTTGTTTCTTACAACTTTTTGTATTTAACCACTGATGCTCTGGATATAGTCACCTGTCTCTCTGTAGAAGTGCATTTATCAGGGCTAACTAGCACAGTGCCTTTGCTCATTTAAATGCCACAGTTTTCCTGAAGGTTTTCCCTCAGCAACATGGAAGTGAGCAGGAGACACACCAATTCTCGGGCTTCCTGTCTTATGTTCTTCAGTTCTTGCCTGGGTGAGGCTGTCATGAGGACCTGTGCAAATGTCCCCCCAGAGAGATGTTTTGCCAGCTAGAGGATGTGCACAGAGCAGCAAAGGGGCAGCACAACTGTGAGCCTCTCTTCTGGCATCTCCAGCTTTTTAAACACCCTAAGCTTAAGAAGGCTCAGAACTCTGACCATTCAAATTCATACTTCAGAATCATCAAATCAAAATATTAGTGGAAATCTGACCTAAATTACAGACCAAACAGTTTGACATCACCTGCAGCTAAATCATAATATGACATTTCTGTCCTATAATGGACTCTAAAAACCTCAGCTTAAAATGGCAAAAAAATTTATCCCATCATTACCCAACTGTGCATTCAGTGTGCATTCAGAGGCACAGAGCTGATCTTTAGCATTGCATGTGAACTCTATGTTTCTTTAATTAACTGCATCATACTTCATGTTGGCAAGAAGCTGTAATGATACTTCATCCTTCCATCGACCAAACAACAGAAAGTTGCAGTGATAATAATGTCAAGAGACAGACTAGGTCTTGATTTAAGAACTACTCTAAATACCACAAGACAAAATCCCTTTTAGTAGTTCAATATTATATACTCAAAATCCTTATACTGTAATGAGTTCCTTAGTATAAAAAACTGGGACCAAAATCAGAGTTATAGCTGGGTCAAACTTAGCTTTACAAACAGTGATGTGGATCCAAATCGCCAAGAGCCTTGAGTGTTGCGCAGGTGGTTGTAGCTAGGAGGTGCAAAGTATCATAAAGTTTGGTCAATTGTGTTTACTTACAAGAAAATACTTGGCTTTGCCTAAGACAGGTGTGGGTTCAGGATGTGTAAGGCTTCCTCTCCAAGGATTGCCTGCATGATGATTCTCAGCTTTTTTCTGTCTGTCAATGTTTGCTACATGTCTGGGTCCAGCTCCAGTCCCCAGTCCTCCTCATGCCTCTGTTTTGCTGCCTCGCACTCAGCCCCAGGAGCCCTGCTGCTCTCTGCCTGTGTATCTCCCAATGCTGGCTTTGTTATAAATAAATTTGCCAATCAAATTTATAAAGAAACGAAATTTATTATACAGCCGAAAGATCGGTCACAATAAGCCACAATATTGAGGAGCAGCACCGAGCCCGGGGTCGGTACTGGGTGAACGCGTATAGATCTGACCTCTATCGCATCAGATCTCCCCTGGTTCACCCTGACTGTCTCAGCCAGGACGATTTTTATACAGTTTTTGGGTGGGATGACGACATCTAGTCCATTTTTCTCAGCCCTGAATAGGTTACAGGGCTGGACAAAAGGGGGTTTCTGGGTGTGATGTGTGGTCTGTCTTGTGATGAATGGTCCATCTCCGGATGATGAAACTGTTGCAGCTGGTTCCTCTGTCTTCCCAGAAACATAATTCCTTGATGGCTGGGATGTAGATATCGAGTGATAGCGATCAGGCGATCATTGTCCGGTCTAGGTGTAAATGTTCCTGCGATACAAATCTGACTCCACCTGGGTTGGAATTCTCACCTATTGATTCTTTGGCTGCTTTGGTGCTGTGAAAACCCCTCCCTGGTCAAACTGGCTTTTAGGGGTTTTTGTAACTTTTGGTTCTAGGAAGGGGGACTACACAGGAAGGGGGACTACACTTTTATTTCTATAATTTTATTATATTATAGCACGAATTTACAGGGTTTATTTATAACAGCTTCATGCTAGGCCAGGTTCAGGATGCCGGCATGGCCTTAAGCCCGTAGGCATCTGTGAAGGCACTTCCCTAGGGTCCAAGAAGAAGTGCTGAGGCAGCCAAGGCTGGTACACCTCCATGTCCCATTGCCTGCTTACATTTCAGGATGTAAACCTGAGATGTAACCCACATTCCAAGAGACAAGTACTTCTGGTCTGCCCTCAGGTACTGGGCATTAAGCAGAGGTGATGTGGTGGCAGTGCAGCTGAGGGCTCCAAAAGCGGCGTCTGTGGTGTAGCTGTCAACCGTGATCTTCTTCAAAAGAAGATGAAGTTGCTGAGTCCTTACCCTGTTTTGCCCCAGGTGGCTTAATGGACTGAGAAACTTGGTATTTTTGTCACCCTGAGCCATTGCATCTATACAGGCTGTTACATTTTCTGATCTGAATCCAACAGGTCTGCTTCCATGTCTTGCCTCCCTGTTCCTTCTCCTTCTGCTGCCTGTACTCAAGGTGAGGTGCAGGGTTCAGTGCCCTGCATGTTCCCTTTCATAGGAAGTCTGTATCAGAAATTCCTTTGCCACCCCTGCCCCTGGCAGCTCATTCCCAGTGCAAAGCCCCAGTGCCACAGGGGCAACCCAAGGGCATGGGAAGGGGCTTTCATCCTCCCCGAAAATATGTAGGTAACTCCACCTTTGGCCCATCTTTTCTGCCCAGAATTTAGAACAGTTTCAGGTGTTTGCTTTTGTTTTGGGTTTAAACATGTGCTTAGCTATCTCTCAGAGCTATTTCAAATGCAGGGGTGTGGTGAGGCTGCATAATTTAACTCAGACTGACATCCCAGAGGTGGATAGTGTGTCTCCAGAAGGCTCCTTGACCTCTTTCATTTAGGTTGGTTTAATAGCTGTTCATTTGTTTCCCTTATTGCCACTCTTCTTTTAGCATAACGAGATGTAGACTTAAGTTAGCAGGTAATTGAGACAAAGGAAATAAACTCTCTCAGAAACAGAGAAGGCTCCTGCCAAAGAGAGCCAGTCTTTCAGAACACCCCTTCAGTTGTCTTCATAGAAGGAAGGATGTTCTGGGTGCTCATATGGAGGCCCAGTTCCTATCCAAAATTTCATCACATACACTTCCTTTGTCATTTCCTGTCCCCAGTGTCCTGCAAAACCTATTGGCCAGGCAGAGTGCTTGCCATGCCAGTCACCTCGTTCACATGTCAGTGGAAGTGCTCAGGCACTGAACTTGAGGAGCTTCATCCCCACCCCACTGGAGTCACTGGAACAATGAAAGCCTCTGACTTTCACAGGGTTAAGGTTTTAGCCTAACCAGCACTCTCCAGCTGAACAGCTACAGGCCAAACACACCCACAGGATCCACAGCATACATCTCTAGCAATATGCTCCAATTTCAATGGATTTGCATATAATCTTATCAATGAGGGCTTTTCCACTAAACTCTTGCTCTGACACAATGAGGAATGTTTAAGACAGCAAAATAGAAAACACAGCACGGAGATATACCTGAACAAAGGGGGCAACCTTTTCTCTCCTACTGGCCCCATCACCACGGGTTTCGGCATCCAGAATTGCCCTGTGGTGGTCCTAAGGAGCAGGTGTGACAAGTATGGGCAGCAGCATTCTGGTCCTCACGCTTCTTCTTTCTCATGGTATATTGTGATGTGCTGCCTGTCAGACACTAGCCCATCAAGTCTGCATGGAGCTTGCATTCAAATCACTGACTGAGGTATTTTTTTAATCCAGGACAAGGTGGATCTCCATAAAGGGGGATCCCATTTGAGAGAGCTGCTTGCTGCCAGGGATTTACAAAGTGCAGGGATTTACAAAGTGCAAGGGGAGTGATATGTTGTTTGTTAGAGACAGAAGGCAAGAGTATAATTGCAGTGCTGTCATTTTTGATAGCATAGGGCAATATGCCACTAAAAGTGTGGTTTTAGTCTTCAAGAAGATGATATTTCCTTGTCTCTGTCTTTTATGTTCTCTGTGAGATAAATAAGTGCTTTTACCTAGTTCTCTTGGGCTGAAGTCACAGAGGATGTGATAAGTGAGAAGCTGAGCTCTAGGGTCTAACCTTCCCCCTTCAGTATTGGTCTCTTCCTTGGTAAAAGGGAAGAAGATGGGCACCTTTTCTCAAGTGCAGCCAGCCTCACCAAGCCAATGGCTGAGGTAAACTTGGGAAGTGGGTACTAGATGAGTGGATGGTGAGGTGAATTTACAACTGGCTGAACAGCAGATCCCAGAGGGTCATCATCAGGGGCACAGGGTCTAGTTGGAGGCCTGTCACTAGTGGTGTTCCCCAAGGTTCTGTAGTGGGCCCAGTATTAACTTATTCCTGAATGACTTGGATGGAGAGGCAGAGGCCTCCTCAGCAAGTTCACTGATGACACAAAGCTGGAGGAGTGGCTGATACCCCAGAGGGCTCTGCAGCCCTTCAGAAGGGCCTCGACAGGGTGGAGAGAGGGGCAGAGAGGCACCTTCTGAAATTCAACAAAGGCAAATGCAGGGTCCTGCACCTGGGGAAGAATAAGCTTGAGCACTGGTACAGGATGGGGGCTGATCTGCTGGAAAGCAGCTCTGCAGAGAAGGACCAGGAGGTCCTGGTGGAGCACAAGCTGTCCATGAGCCCATAGTGTGTGCTTCTGGCCGAGAAGGCCAATGGTATCCTGGGGTGCATTGCCAGCAGGTCAAGGGAGGTGATCCTGCCCCTCTACTCTACTAGTAAGGCCACATCTAGAGAGCTGTGTCCAGTTCTGGGCTCCTCAGGACAAGTGAGACATGGAGCTCCTGGAGTAGGTCCAGTGGAGGACAGTGAGGATAGGACAAGAGGCAATGGACAGAAATTGATGCACAGGAAGTTCCACCTGAATATGAGCAAGAACTTCTTTACTGTGCAGGTGACTGAACACTGGAATAGGTTTCCCAGAGGGGTTGTAGAGTGTCCTTCACTGGAGATATTCAAGTACCATCTGGACATGATCCAGTGCTATGTGCTCTAGGATGAGCAGGGAGATTGGACCAGATGATCCACTGTGATCCCTTCCAACCTAAGCCATTCTGTGATTCTGTGACTCTGTGAATGGCAGCTGCACACATTTCTTCCCATCTCTGTTATTTTTCTAAGAATATATTCAGTTCACTCCTGAGGAACAAGGACCCTGGCCATATTATGTCACTATGGCAGACTGTTGTGTTGTGGGTCCTGTAAGAGGTTCAGATCCTCTGCAATGTGCTCCATGAGGGCCCACCTTATGAATCTCTTTACTCACAAGATTGCAAAGTCCCTGCAATGCTTTCTAACTGTGTGTCAAGTCTGGTCTGGAGAACCCAGCTTTAGGTGGGAATACACTTCAAGGACTAGCCGCACAAGATACTGACTAATGCTTCTTTTTCCCCTCAGATACAGCCTTGTCCAAGATGGGTTAAACACAGACCACCAGCCATACAGACTTATCCCTTCATTATATCATTTTTTCCCCCCAGAAGCTCTTAATTTGGGATGTATTTCAACTAGTGACCTTGACAGGAAAAGTACCAGATCCCATGCTATGTATCTTGGGGATACCCTGTCTCATTAATAAGTACCTTCATTTAAGAGTATTGTCTATTTATTTTGGAAGTTTTACCTCCCCTTGTTGAAAAAACAGAGATGAATTGGAATAAATACAGGCAGGAAATGGTTTCCGTGGCAACACTAAGACTACATAAGAACAACCTCATCATTCACTTTTATTCCTTAGATACACTTTTAAAAGAAGTTTGAGCTACATTAAAAGATGTCTCCTGTTCACAGCACAGCACCCAAGTCAGCAGAAATAATCAGCTCTGATTTCACTTTCAGTGAGACGGGAAATAAGTTCCTTTAAAAAACAGGGACGAAAGGTCTTAGTTTCCAGGGAATGAAAGCCCAGTAAAAGAGGAGTTCATTCAGATTCAATGCTGGTTAAAAAAAAAAAAAAGCTGCTTTATGCAACATTTAGCTTTGCTGAAGTGCAGCTCACACTAACTTCCAGCATATCCTGCTCAGAGTCTTAGGTTTTGGTGAAACCTTGGTCAGATTGACTGTAAGTAAAATCTAATCTAGTTGTGGGAATCTAATCAGTGCTGGGAAGGAAATCTGTAAAACTCTTTCTGAGAGCTGATTAGTGGAGACATCAAAGCTTGGTGCCATGTAATTTCTACTCCTGTCACTTTGCAGTACTACATTCCCCCCTTCCTCATGATCTGCTTGCCATTTCTGTGGGCCTCCCCACATGCTGTAAGGTGCAGGAGAGACATTTCTGCAACTTGGATGACTTTACCTTCCATCTGGTATGGTGTGCCCAGCCTCAGAAGCCAGGGGAGAGCTCACTAGGCACAGTCTCCTCACCCAAGTTGGTCTACAGTCTGTTGGCAGGCAGGTCCTGAGGGAAAGTTTGGGAGGCAGGTTTCAGGCTTAGTCCTGATAGATTTCTACCTCCAGAGCAAGCATGATCTTCCCTTTCTCATCATTAAAGAGACATCAGATGGACCAGTCAAGGTCACAGCATCCCAAGGACCTGGTGTTCAACCTGTTTCCTTGTCTCATGTGTTTTCTGCTTTCCAAACAAAAAACCCATACTGTATTAAGACGTATTTCTTAGTTCTCATCCGCCTAAGCACCATCAGATTTTTCTTCAATAATGCTGGAGATTAATCCATAAGTACAGGTACACATCATTATCCAAAAACTGGGTTTTTACTAAACATATTATTGATGATATGGAAGGAGGACCCATTGCTGATGACATGTGGAGATGATGACAGAGAATGTTTGTGGCCATAGGAGGATCAGTGGTTTAGCTGGGTGTAAACAAAGTGCTGAAACATGTGTCTAACATGAAGTCACAGATCTAGGAACAGAAGTGGCAGAACATGAGAATGTCTCCAGGGCCTGTCTGGTTCATTGGGAAGAATGTGGTCTCACTGGACCCCTGAGAACAAGACTGGTCACTGCTTACCATTGCCTGGATGAGGACAGGTACTTGATGGCCAAATGCTTTTTGTTCTAGATGAATGGAAAAACTGGGTAGAAGCTGAAAGTAAGGAAACTCAGACAAAAATAAGACTTTTTTTTTTTTTTTTGTGCGTATAATAGTAATTGGACTTCAATGACTTCAGACAAGGTTGAAGTGTTTTCTCCCACATAACAAACTTAACATTCACGGTGGTTTTCTTAAAGATAGATGACTTCTGGGAAGTCTGCTGAACCAGGTTATGTGGGAGATCAGAAAAGACAGTCACAGTGGTATCTTTCTGGTGCTACAGCCTATTGCATGAAGAGTAGAGCAGAGAGAAAGTAGTCCAGTATCATGGCCAACCTAATAGGCTTAGTCTTGGAAGGACTCATGGGAAGAAAGGGGAATATATGGTACATCCACATCCTTTAAGGGCTCTGATATTTGCAGATTGCTGATATACATCTTCATTTTCCTCGGGTCTCTTTGGAGACCCTCAAGAGGGAGAGTGTCTTGTTTAACCAGTCCCAGTTTATTTGGTCTTATCATCAACTTAACTCCATTGCTGCCTTGTATTCCTAAAAGGGTTTGATAGTCTCTTCTGAGACAGATTAAATAGAGTCTTCCTCTGAAGTAGCTCGGTATGGCCCAGCTGATGGTGTGCAGACAGCACACTGTGGCAGGCTGTGCTAGAGGAGGTTTGAAGAGGGTGATTGTGTGAGGGACTAAGAGTTAAGAGTTAATGACTTGAACAATCGGCCAGTTGCAAAAGCAGCAGGGTGCTTTGCTGGGGCCAGGTTTGCACAGCCCAGCCGAAGGGGAGAAGCGATTTTTTGTGTATGTGGTGGCAAAACCTCTGATCTGCATAAGAACAGCCCAGGTGCAGAAGGGTGCGCTCCCACCGCCAGAGGATGACCAAGACAAAGCAACCTTTGATTGGCAACAAGCTGGGTTTTGAGCCAGATGCCGGGGCGGGGGTGGGGGCGGGGAGCGATAAGAAACACATCCTGCAGAGGTGGGATAATGCTTTTTATCATGACAATGTCCTCCTTTATACAAGTGGTTCAGGTGTAAATCTCCCCTGCCGGGAGTTATGGAGACATTCACATTCACTTGGGTCGGAAGGTTTTCATCCCTTCTGACGGGGCATAACTGGCTGAACTCTGCTGGCGTGAGAAACGGCTGTGAAGTCTTATGGGGAGTCATAAACCATCAAAGACCCCTGAGGCGCCCCCAGACTCACTTTTAGGGGGCGCTTCGGAGAGGACTAGTCACGATCCACAGTGCTGCAGCACAGTATAAAACTCCCCCCTCCAGGGGAGGTACCTGGGCTTTCCCACCTGAAGCTGAGCGTTTATTAACCCGCTGAACTTTATGCTCTGTGGGCTTCCCCCACGTCCCGATGGATCAAGACTGCGACCATCACTTGGATGAGTGGACATCGAAATTGCAACAACTGAGTCCTGTTGCTTGATCCACTGATCATTTCTGTCCACTATCTACTCTTATCCTTTTATTCTTGTTCTTTCTTTTCCTTAAAAATGTTCTCAAGTGATATCTTTATACTTTCATATTGTTGCATTTCTACAGATAATAACCATAACAGCTACAAACCTTCTTTCCATTGAAACCAAATTGTTCTAAAATAAACCTGACAAATATACATATATATATGAACACTGGTCATTTGGTGTCATTTAACTCTAATCAGCCCCAAGGGATCTATTAACAAGAACCTCAGTTACCCCTGCCTCCAGGGCTGGGTTGTAAAATATGGTTACTAGGGATTTGCAGAAAGCCCCAAAACCTGAGTCTGTTTCCCACTGATGTTGTGCCACTCTGGATTAGCTCATAATAGGAAATGATGCTGTAGCCAAAGAAAGCTATAGAAACTAATGTAGTCACTTCCTTATCTCCAAGGATCTGATTAAACTCAGAAATTATTTCTAAACCTGCTTCTGCATTTTTCCATCTAGATTATTACTAACTTCAAATAAAAAAAATCTGAAATGCTGCAATACAGTAATGATGAAATATGACAAGTGTGGGTGGTTTTGTTCTGTAAATGAGTATGCATTATTTGTTTCAATATCAAAATACAACAATTATATATAGAATTTCTGCTCTGTGAGATTTTGAGATTGTACTATCTATGGTGCTTGGCGTCAGGGATGGACTTTCCTTATCAGGCTGCACTTCTTAAACAAGATACTTCTCAAAGATAACATCTTTGTTCAAGAAGGGCTTGGCACTGGGAGGCCAAACGAACCAGGTTATGGAGACCAGACTGGATAACCACAGCACTGTCTGTCTGGTTTAAGCTGTAAAAGAGGATTTCCTGAGCATGAGGCACAGGACAGTTAAGAGACGTAGTCTAACATTGTGGCCAAACACCGAGATCCATCTTCTGAGAAAGAGCAACAGGAACAAAAGATGAGGACTCCTCAATGGGGAACTTTACAAGGCCCATGCTCCATAAAGGGCTTCTCAATGCAGCATGCAAGCCAGGCAGTGGGCCAGGAGCCAGAGCAGCAGAAGCCATGGGGCATGGCCCAAACCTGCATGAACCATGGTGGCAAAACATGTGGAGCTCCTCTTTTGGGAATGAGATCCCTAAGGGCCCGGCCTTGCCCCTGCCTGCCCTGGGTGTGTGGAAGAGGTGTATACACTTTCCTGAGCTAAGATACCACAGGGTTTGGCTGGAGGGTTGCTAGTGCCTCTACATCTGCCCTACCTCTGCTCCTGCCCAGGATTAACTCTGTGCAAAACCCTCACTGATTTCTGCAATTGTTGCCTAAGCCCTTCTCTCCCTGCATCTGTGCTTCTCTGCCATGTCTATCAATTAAGCAAAAGCCCCAGACATCCTTTTGCTCATACAATGCTTTAATTATAAGGTAGTTTGCTTCTGATTGGCAATTACTCTGCCTGGGAATGGGCCTCCCAAGTGAGTGGGCTTTTGAGACCTGGCTGTCACTCATCTGCCTTGTCCCCTTCTCCATCTGGCTGCCGAAGTATGAGGTCTCAGACTTTTCTGTGAAATAAGAGCACTAATTAAGAAGGGGACCGGATTGGCCCTCACTGAGGCAGTATCTTTGGTTTGCTTCTTTGGTTTTTTTTTCCTTTCCCTCCCTCGTGAATAGGAAAGGTCTGATACTCACTGTAGTTCCTAGGCTGACCCAATCACACTGTGGCACCCGGCTCCTCCTGCCAGCCATGCTGTAAAGGAGAGAAACAAGATAGCCATGGCACACAGAGCCTGCCACTGACCAGCTGCTGCTAAAGGCTGTGAGCCTACCCTGGGAAAAACTCTACTCGGAAGGACCATCCCAAACCCAGATGCTGGAATCTACATGAGGTCTGAGGGGTCACCATGGGGGTCTGTGCAAAGGGAAACCAGGGGGCAGGGCTGGGTGTAGGGAACAGACTAGGCCTTCTTGCTCTGAAATCCCTGATCTGAAAACAAGGGACAGAAACACAAATGTGAAGAAACTGGAAGTCTCTTCTGTATCCTGACTCAACTGTGCAGCTTTGCAAGCTATACTGGGGTCAGGGATGTGTACAGGAGCCTGGGCACTGTTTGTGGTCCTCCTCCTGGCCTGAGGAAAGCCCCTGCCCCCTCTTGACCTCATCTGACCCTGCACTCTTCCATCCCATGACATCTTGACTGCTGGCATAAGCCAGTCCCAGCTCAAAAACACCATAATCAATGGAAGTGTCATAGTACAGGGTTTGCCTGATATGGTCAAAGGCAACCATAGGCCACAAGCAGAAGTCAGCCACTCTTGTAGTGGTCTTCTCATAAACTTTCTGTGGTGAGTGATCTGATGCTTGTGCAGCAAATTCTCCTATGTCAGTTCACCCTTCAGACCCTGTCCTAGCCCTTTCCCACATCAGCAAGCATCTAGAGACAGAACCTTTTCCTTTTGCAACTAGAAACTCCACAGGGTTAGATCTTAATACCCAGCACTTTGGTTTTGCTTATTAGAATCAGACCAGTCATAGTTGTTCAACAGCAAGTATTGGCAAAGATCAAATATTTTGTGGCACAGAGATTAGGAACTGAGCATATTTTTCATGAAATTCTCCCTTTCTTCAGCAGCCTGTGATTTTTTGAGCTATTTAGATTCAGCCACTAGAGAGCAAACTTCTTCTTTTTATCAAATGACCATTTATATATTCCTTCAAAAAAGAATAGTACAGTTCTTCAGGCTAAAACCCATGAAAACTGAGAACAGCTCTAAGTTTACAGAAGGGAAAAGAAGCTTGCTTGCTTGCTCTTTTTATCTGTCTTTTTCTCTTTCTCTCTTTCTCTCTTCACAAGCTGTGGTTTAGGAAGAGAGAATAAATGAGTGTGTTTTGTTGTAGTGAAGGCCTCTGTTAATGACTGCTGAAGCTCTCTTCCTTCGTGTTAACCTCCAGAGGTAATTGTTCATCCTGACATTTGGCAGGTTGTGTGAGTAGAATCTCGAAAGGAGGCCTTGGGATGCCAATAGGCAACATGTGTGCAATTGTGCCAGAGTTAGAGAGGAGGGAATCTGCAAACTATTGGGATTATACCCATTAATATTGGAGGCTGCCTCTTTCTGGATTAGTGCTGAGCAGCTGGGCTCCTTAGACCGTGTGGTTTAAATGCCCTTCAGATGTGAATGCAAACAGGTGGGAGAAGTCAAATCTTTCTGGGAGGGAGTCTTGAGCCATGGGCTTTCATTTGTCCCTTGGTCTTTCACAGCCAGGACATGCTGATGGTGATGTCAGGTATGGAGATAAGTGGTTTAACAGGAGACAAGTCCCAGATATGGACTGGGACTGTGCTCTGTGTCCCAGGCTTGCCTGCGCAGGCAGCAGCAGCAGGAGGGAACTGACCTTTCTGGGAACCACCCTCAAATGGCCCAGAGCACAAGTGAAGCAAAGCTGGTTCGGTCAAGATCTGGCAAGCCGCATCAGCACCTGGTGAAAATCAGCTCTTCCCAGGAAAATGGAAGGGGATTTTATTAAGTACTTAGTGTTGTCATTAGTGTGTACACAGTGGGTTATCTCCCTGCCTTTCTTTGTAAACTGACCAGCTGCAGATACATGCTGTTGCCTAATGTTTGATGAGATGTGCCCTTCTGGTGACTCACAGGCATGATATTAGATCCCATGAACTGGCATGGACCTTTACAAAAGGGTCCTCCAATGGGCTGTGGGTGATATGTGATTTGACTGCTAAGAGGACAAGTCCAACCATTTAATGTCCTATTGACATTATGAATGGCCCCATGGGGTGATGTGGCCCAGATTGAATCAATTTAATCCATTGTACCAACCTGGGAGCTAGTGTTTTAGACTGAAACTGCTTTATTATCCTTGTGCTACATTCATCAAAATGAAGTGGCTATGAAATGAATTAGTTGTACCCTTACCACATGCTGCGAGAGGCTCTACAGGCCAGATGTTTTTCCAGGTCCCCAGGCATCTTAGGATTTTGGACTCAGTCAGAGCAGCTACAATAGTCACAGTTGGAAAATCTCACCAGGTCATTCTACTGCTATGTAAGTTTTTATATTTCCTGTGAAGCCACTGATCTTGAAACCAACTACATCTTGGGTAAGTACTGTACAAATGCAGGCAGCAGGTAATAAAATCCTTTTACTTCTTTCTTGGGAACATCAAGGTGTTGGGGAGTTGATGAGTCAGTTTGGAGAATGTGGTACCTCCATCCCGCTTTTTGATGCAACTTAGCTACAACTATGACTTCAAAGATCCATCACTTCAGGGGCTTGGATGTGAGCAACTTCTCTGTAAGGTCACAGAGATCAAAGAAGTACAAACTGAGAAGTGAGGACAGAAGCAGGATTGGAGTGTCCCACACTGCCAGGCATCCAGACCACCACAAAGGGTTGGTTATTGACCTGTCTGAGCAGTTGTCAGAGCAGGTATGACATCTCCTCTGACCCTCTACTAATACCTGCTTTGGCCTCCTTTGTAAATAACTAATAACCCTTTGTGAAGTGTGGCTTTGGGCAAGCTTGTGTCACCAGAGAAGCTCCTAGCTGGTGCTCAGGTTAAAAACAGCTGCTAGACAAAGTAAACAGCTCCCAGGACATATTGGCAGCAGCTGCATAGCTCATGTCTTTGCTCTGTGTTTGACAGCCCAGTGCAGTGTCAGTATAAATTCAGCCCTTGGCACATTCAAACCTCTTGTACACTCTTACCTGCCCAGTCAGCTTTTAAAACTGTGTCAGAAGCAAAATCTGATTATCAGCTTAAGCTGTGCTGTTTCTCCTTTCTGACTGTAAACCCTGGCCACAAGCAGGGGCAAAACTAGCACCTTGAACTTTCTCTAGAAGGGACCTCTGAATAGGAACTGTTTAGGCACTCAGCATATACTTCATTGATAGGTACATCAGTAGCTTTAATAGCATACATTTAAGAGTGCTCTGTGCAGCTTCCATGTAGGGACAAGGATCTCTCTCTTTTTGAAAAAATAAGGCCATTATTATTTTTATTCTGTGTCTGAAAACTCATTTTCTGCAAATGTTTATGTGTCTACAATTAGACCCCATGAACTCTTAATGGAATGGCTTGCACACTTTTCCCCAGGAATTCTTCTCAATGTCTGTCATAAGTGATTGTTTTTAAAAATACTTCCTGCTTTTGAGTATCTGCTTGTATTTTTTATATCCCTTTGGGACAGGCTCCACTGCTATTACCATGCTGTGGCTGCTGAAGTGTCCATCCGGCACGTGTTGGTGCTGGACCACTCTGGCACCTGCATTCTGTGCCTCCCATAAGTGAGAAACTGCAGGGATGGAAAGGAAATATTTCCACCATGGGGGAAGGACCAGACTTGTAAGTTGTGATGAGAGTGCAACTTCCTGTGGACTCTGCACGACTTTATACTATGGCTTCCCTACTCCAGGCCCTGATCTAAAGCACTTGTCTGATTTCTCTTGGGTTTCTTGGCTCGGAAATTTTTTGTATGGGGAATTTTTTTAATTGAAAAATTAAGGACATTTCTTCCTAAATCCTATGGAAAATATTTTGCCAAGAACTGTGTTGTGCTTAACAGTATTTCATTCTTGGCTTTTGTTCGCTTGAAAGAACTCTTTTTACCTCCCTCTTTACACATCCCTCCTTTTAATACAAGAAATGTATCAATTTTCATAACTCTTCTGTCTGTCTCTCTGCCTAAAATTAGACAGCCACTTTCCTTTTCTCTAACCATCTCCATAGTGTTATGCTTTTCCATTTCTTTTCTTTTTTTTTTTTCCTTTGTGATTTCTTGCTGGAAGACATGGCTCGCAGTGAAAGTTTACTGATGCTAGAAAGGAAGATAGAACAAAATAAAAACCGGATTCTGTCTTGCTTCCTTTACTCTTCATGTTAAGGAATATTCAGCTATTTGTCCTTCAGCCAGACCTGTGAATCTCTTCCAAGGCCTTATCTTTGTTTCTTGCCCTGAAATGAGAATTACCATCTCTGGTTAGAGGAGACTAAAACCAACATGCCACTGCTGTCTGATGTGCTCGGCTCAGTCTGGGGTCTGCAGCAGGGTCCTCTGTGTGGGATAGCCTAATGATATTTGGTGTCATTCCCTGTTTCAGTGGGGTAAGGCTGGTTGTACATGACCTCGAGCCTTGCTTAGCAATTCCCTTGTGCAGTTTTAGGCTTAAGCTGGCAATAAGAGCTGTTCTCCTTTCAGTGCATCAGCATGCTTGTCATGCAGAGAGCATTGCCGTCTTGGAGTGGTGGTCCCAGACCTAGACTAGGGGGTGCAGAGCAGGGAAAGGAAATGGATGTGGAGGGTGGTGGGGAGAGGCCAATCACCTCTGGCATTATGAAACTGATGCCCTATAAAATACTGCAATTATATTGTTTTCTAAATCCAGTGGGAACTGTTGTTTTTCAAGCAATAAATATCCTCCTGCAGTGTTGGCAGCCGTAATATGGCAGCTCTGACAACCCGATAGTGAAACTCATTCCAGTAACATGAAACCAGACCGATGTTAGTGACTTTCTATTAGCTGAGAGAAACAGTCAAGAAAGGTAAATAAATTGAATGTTCAAATTTGTTTTCCTTTTCCCTCTTAATAATCTCCTTACAATAAATCCAAGACCTTCACTAGCAATACGTTTTTGATAACATTTTGGCAACGGAGCCTTGAAAGAAGCAGAAGGAACCACTAATGACTGATAGACCAAAACCAGTAATTTTTGTTAAAAATTATGCTCATTTTTTTTGTACTTCCGACTTTTCAAGGCAAGATGATGTAGGCAATCATCCATTCTTTGAACACCAGCAATATTTTCTTTTCCCATCTCTCAGTTCTTTTGGTCTGGGATATACAGCACATTCTATTGGTATTCCTGTAGCAGAAATTCAAATGAGTGGCAAATACGTAATAATGAAAAAAACAGAACGGCGTGATTAAACTGAGATTCTAATGCAGCAAACCTTACTCAACTTTCAGCAGCACTAGAATTAGATGCTTCTTAGGACAAATAGGAATGAATGTGCAGAGCATTTCACTGTTAATGTTGTACCTAAACTACATGCACTAATGTGCTATAATAATTAAACCACTTTGTTATGGAAACATATTTACAGCTGGATTGATTGAATAACAGGAGTTGTAAGCTAGGTTTTCACATTTATGGAGACTTATCGTTGTGCAAAATATCCCTACTTTGATGCAACCTTGGACCTTCAGGTAAACTAGTCGGGTCTCTGTCTACAAAAAAGCCCATTAACATATGTCAGACCAGATAATAAAATTGAGATACAAGTGTACCAGGCTCCCTATGTAATGGTGTTGACTTGTAGTATTCCTTGGAAAACCCCTTACCACAGTGCAGATGTTGCAAACCCAGGTGGATCTCACATGCCCCATTTTTCTTATGGGCTGCAAGCTGTACACAATCACATCTCTTGGCCATCATCACTGCAGATCCCAGCCTGGGCTCTGACACCAAAGACAAGGGTAGACCCAAAGGAATATAATCGCATAATATCTAGTTAAAAGGAATGTATTTTGCTCTCCAAACCATTTTTATCTAGGCTCGAACACTGAGTGCCTTTGTTACCCAGACATTTTTGAGACATATCCGTAATTCTCACACTAAATCTTAGTTGACGGACTATGTGGTGAAGTGGTTGATCCTAAATTAAACCTTTGGGTTTTATTCCTCTTTGTCCAAAAATTTAGAAGCCACAACTGACTTCAAGATGTGCTTAAATGTGAATAAAGTTTGCAGCAAAACCTTCCCTATTGCAAGAACCTTGCATATACATTTGTAATTATTAGTGCATTACCAGAGATGGTAGCATAGCCATAATAAAATTATTTATTTTATTTTACTGCCAGCACATGTGTGTGTCTTAATTGTGTCTTGAAGATACTCTTAGAATCCTCTCTGTCATGTAAATATGCTTATTAACTAGTAAATATTAATGCTGCACTCTGGCTCCAGCTGTGAGAAGATTTTATTGTTGTGTTAGTGGTTTTGATTAGCCTCCAAAAGGTTTCACAGCTTCTACTCTATTTATTTGAAACATACAGAATTGCTGCAAGCAAGGGCTGCTACAAAGAAAATCATGCACTTTCTTTCACTGTTTTTAATTTAGTTTGTGCCCCTTTAATGCTTTGGAGTCACTCTCTATGAAATTCTAGAGACAGGGAAGGAGTTGCCTGGTACTTTTTAGTTCCAGTTTTCAGCAGAGAGTGCTGAAGTAAAAGAAACGTATGTCACGTCTTCCTATTATTCTCCCTAATTGTCATGGTAATTTACCCACGAGCTGACATGATAGCTATGGAGGGAAATGGAGCAAAACCTTTTACATAACTCTGGGCTCCAGGAAACCATGGAGGCAGATGGAAAGGGGAGGTTTGGTGTCTGCTGGGCTGCACTGCCAGAGAGGCTCTCCCCCATGAGATCAGCTGACAAGGTTGGTGGCCTGTCTTGACCTTCTTTCATCCAGCTGATGGAACAAAATCCTCCTCAGCTATCCCTGCCATATCCCTTACAGCAGGGCACAACGCTCTGCGGAGTTACCCGAGCTGCTGGTGCTGAATGTCTCCCCAACTGCTGGACTGGTGTCCGTGGGACTAGTGTCCACCCTGTTGTCATGGTTTGAAAAAAAGTATTTTTTACCTGCAAGGATTTTTATAGCTTCCTGCAGGTACAGCTTCCTTCAGGCCTAGAGAGCTAATCAGCTGGCTAGTTTTAAGATAGACACTCTGTGTAACCACTTAAAAAACTGGATACATCTCTGTGATTTAGCATTTGAGAAAGGAGAAGCCCGAGACTCGCTCTCTTGCTTCTGGTTTCTGAACAGGTAACAGCAGAGCCCGCGCAGCCCGGCCAGGCCAGGCCCTCTCAATCGGGCCCTGCCGGCTCCACAGGGCCGGGCTGGGCTGGGCTGGGCAAGGCCCGCTCGACCGGGCCTGGCGGCAAAGATCCTGTCGGAGATAAATCCTGGCCTGGCTGCTGAACCCTGACACAGCTCCCCGGCTCCCCTGCCTCCCTGGGAAAGGAATGCAGTAACTCCGGCGCTGCCCAGCAGCTCGGGNAGGGAAACACCGAGGTCAATAAAGAAGAGGCCAAAAGCCCAGAGAAATAAGAATTTTGTGGTAATGGAGAACCATACCACAGAGATGGGAGTAAGAGGAGATGCTTTAAGCTGAAATTCTTTTGTAAGGCTGTGGTAATGGACTATGATATATCAGACTATTCCTTGTAACTCATGAATGCACTTGGGGGGATGCAGCGTTTTAACTTAACCTTCACCAACATGTCTTGATAGGATTAATGTGTGCTGTGCACCTGTATCAACTAAGGCTTCAACTCTTTCCTTTTCTACCACAACAGTTCATCCTTAAAATAGTACCCCAGTAGACAGAGATGAGCCTTCGAAAACAGTTGTGGGAAGAACTGTGTGTTGAGGGAAGGAACTTTCACGCTGTGAACAGATTTTCTTTTCTGGGCAGCTGATTTGCTGTGAAATTGGAACCAAGAGAGAACTGTTTTATTTTCTTGTGGAAAAGTCTCCATGGCATGACAGGAGAGACTCTTCTCCCAACTGGATTGATGAAAGACCATTTTTAAGGGTGGTAAACTGACTGAAAGTCCCAAGTTTTATCTCTTTATGTTGTTGGTGAAGGGAAGAAAGATGAGGTGGGACGAGGAAAAGTGCCTGGAAGTTTATTCTGATTCTTATTATTCTTCCTTTAGTTCTGTTAATAAAACTGTCTTTATACCTTTAAGGTTTTGAGCCTGCTTTGCATTTCTCCTAATCCTTATCTCACAACAGACAATAAGGAAGTTTAGTGGGTGTACTGATGTTCGGTCAGAGTGCTCAACCCTCTACATTACATTAGTACCCTGTGTGAGGAGGCGAACTGAAACCACTACATTAATTGGTGTTTCCACCCAGTTTCGAACCTAACCTGCTACAATTGTGCAGGGACCCAGGTGCTGTTGTGCCCATAACAGTGTGGCCCTTAATGGTGAGAGGCATGTTCTGTGGCTCCCACTTTTTGCAGTGAGAAGGTTGTCCTGAATTCCCACATCATAAAGAGTGGGCGAACTTGTGCTGTACCCCTCCCTCCTGGTTCTGAAAGGGTTTTCTGGAGAAATGAACAGCAATGATGTGGTGATCATACCCATTCCCTCGCCCAGGCCACCACAGTCAAAATACTCTGGTAGTGTGAGCTCTGCTCTGTACAACTCTTCACAGACAACTTCAGAGGAAAGGGTTTTGCAAGGAGGTAAATATTTGAGCTTGGGTTGTTGCTTGCTGGGACAAGCCCAGTTAGTTTTGCAGGGATGATATTTCTCTTGCCCTGTGATTTGACTTTAAAACTTGAATTAAATATGCCCAGCAGGCCTTGACTTCTGAACTGGGAAATTGGGCACTCTCCTCTGTCAGTGAAACATCTGGGACCATTAGCAGTGTCTGCTCCACAGTGAGGTCAACCCAGGTCAGCTGAGATACACCCATAATATCCATCTTGTCCTGAGAAATCTGTCCCTGAGAAATCCAAACTGTTGCACCCTGGTGGATAGACTGTTTGAACATGGCTACTTTTACTTATAGTGGCTACATCTGGATTTGAGCCAGTTTCTTGGAGCTAAATTGCCAGTCCCCAGTGTCGGTTAGTCTTCTGTAATTTGTTGGATGATAATTTTCAACCCAAAGGCCTTTTTTCTGGGAGCCACTTTTCAAAACTTGGTGCATTGGTGGGGCTGAGCTCTGTTAGTAAGCCAGTTCTCAGTTTTCAGCTGATCTTTTAAGTGGTTCATGATAAAATTGTTAGGACTGGAAAATCTTCAATAACGTTTTTATATACAACCCAGCTTCACAGTAAAAAACTCAGCTTTTAGCAGTCCTCATTTATAACAATCCCAACAGCAAGAACTAATTTTCCCTCTGATAATGAGACCTATTAGCAGGACTGTTCACACAGGGCTGACCTGGATTCAACAGTCATATGATTTTTTTTTGTTATTTTCAAGGAACATTGTGTTTAGAGAGTAAACATACAACTTTCCCTCTTGTTCTTGTCTCTACTTGTCTCTTTAATGATTGTTTGAAGGTTGCTAAATGGAAAGCACAAGAGTAAAATGCAGTGATGTTCTATGCAAATAGCAGCTTTCTTCGTTATTCTGATGCAGCTAATTGCTGAACCCTGCTAAAATGTGTTCTTTCACAACAGGAACATTTATCGTGTTCCCACTGGGGTTTTTGATGGTGAGAATACAACACTTCAGCTTTTAGTATGGGAGAAGGACATGATTATTTGAATACGCTGACAGCATTTATCATTCCGCACAACTGCTTGCTATAGGCTGCAGAGCTGGAAGATGTCTCCTGAAAGCAGTGGTGAAACTCTGATCGCTTTCCATGGAGCAGGGCAGGTGAGCAGTTCCCACCAAGTTTCCTGCACCAGAACTTGCAGTGTCCCCTCCTTGCTAGGCTCCATACAGGACCATGGGAGCAGATCAGCACAAGGGCTCTGTCTGTGACCCACTCATGGCTCCTGAGTGAGGCCGGCTTGGCTTGAGGCTGCAGGATGGAATTGATGTTCCTGGTCTGGGCATCTCCCTGACTCCAGGCTGCTCTACCCACACACTTGTCCTTCATCCAGCATCTTGCAACGATGAGCTTTGTACGTATCTACTTTCTGCAGAAAGGGACACCTCATCCAGGAGAAGTTACGTTTGGTCCTATTGCCCTCTTGTGGCTGCCCAAAAGAGGCCGCGACTGTCACTGTCTCACATTTACACAAGTGGTACCTGCCCATTCAAGCTGACATAACTTTCCTATAACTTAAAAACACAGTATTGGTTCCCTAGAAACTGCCGTGTAAGGTAAGGTGGAGCACCAGCCAGGAAATTGTGACATTTCTGAAAGGGACATGGGGTGCCATTGCAGGAGACCAGGCACAAGGTTGTCACAGGCCAAGCCTTCCTTCCCTCTTTGTTCTTCGCTGTCACACTTGCCTTGTGGCTATTTTTCAGCCACATGACAATGGGAAAAAAGGTTTGGCAGAGTTCTCCAGGGCTCTTATATCCAAATATGACCATGAAAAATGCCCTGGTAATGCTGGCCAGACATCCTTTCCTTACTGTCAGACCTGAAATGAACCCCGTGCATTACCAATAAAGTATTTAGTGGTGGTGCTTCAGTTCCTTTAGGACATGATGTACACAAGGTGAGGAGATCACTGTTGGAGGGTTTCACAAAAAACAACGATTAGAATAATAACTAAAAAAAGAGAACTAGGAGGAAAAATATAACAAAAAAACAAAAACAAAACCAAAAAACACTGTAACTTCCCCAAAGTCTTAATATCTGTCTGTCCATGCATGTGGATGTCCTGGATCCAATTGCACCTGAGCTGCTTTCTCTTTCCTGCTTCTCCTGTCAGGCTGGCAGCATGTGAGCAGCCTGCACACCTCGCTGGTCCTGCAGCTGGTGTTTATGCCTACAAATAGCTTGGAAATTTACTCTGAGATACCTAAAAGGGCCATCAATAAAATCAAAGCAGGCTTGCATGCAAGTTAAATCTTCTGATAACAAGAGGTAATGTTATTTGTTTTGGGGCAAACAGGGCAATAAAAGCTGAGATATTAAATGAAAATTTGCTTGCTGTATATTGGCCTTGACACAGTGTTTTACTCAACATATCCTGCACTTAATGGAAAATCTTGGCAAACAGTTAGAGCCAGGACTATAATATTCATAAACTAGCTGTGGCTTTCTGCGTGATTTTCCCCAGTGAAAGTCATGCAAGAATAAAAAAGGAAGATTCAGAAACAGTGTAATTGTGTCGCATAAAGACCACTCCTGGGAAGCCATTTGAAGTTTTAATGTTTTAAAACTAATACTGAATTCACTTATCCTTGATAAAGCATGCGATTCCTTTTTCTGCTCCCAGGTGCAGATGTACTAGTGCATAGAAGGGCCAGAAGAAACCATTTGCAACTCAAGTGCCTTTAGACTCCAGATGAGTCTGTGTTGTAACTTCTTCCCTGCTATTATGTAGCTTGATTAAGGGTAAGAATTATCCCTCCAGTCTGATGTTTGCCTGTGACTAGCTAAGATGTGACTCTAAACTCTCACTGATGAAAATGTCAGCTCTCCTCAAGGCAGCAGAGGCACACATTGTCATCAAGCCACTGAAATTACACCAAATCAGAATGGACTCTTGGAGCTAGCCATCACATAGTCCTGGTTTCATCTGAAAAAGTAAGTCATTAAAATATCTGGGGTTTGCTTATAAAATCATCACCTCAGGGGGTCAAGAAAACCTCTTCCCTCCAGGGCCAGCCACAGTTGTGCTGTCTGTCCATGAAGCCTGAGCTGCCAATAGGGACAGACATGATGCATGGGAACTGCTAGGTTGCGCTTTGCATGCAGCAGATTTTCAGGTAGGTTTGTTTCTTTTGCAGGACTGAGTTCTCAATCTTGTCCTGGGTACAGGACATACCATATATTTAGTTTCTGAAGAAATTAACTATTTTATATCCATAGCTCAACCATCCTCTTGCTCTGTCTCCTGTCACTGCAGTTCCCTTGGATCTCCAGATACTGGTCCAACCTCTGCTTGGCTCTAGTGTCCATCTGCATCCAGTCCCATAGAGCGTATCAATTTTTGACTATTTAAACTCATCATCCCTTTTCTGAAGCCACAGGATCAGTTAAGTTCTTTGAATAATACCTTACAACATTTATTTCCGTTCATTATCATGGAAAAGGAAGAGGGTTGTTATTAAAATGAGTTGCCTTAATTGTCTGTCCTCAGCTGAGGATCTTTGATATTTGTCTACTGGTGCAGCTCAAACATAAACAGTATTGCCAAAGAACTGCCAGGATCAGATGAAGCAAGTTGCCATCTGAGAAGTCCCTTGCCATGAGACAAGTTTTTCTTTCTTCACCCAAATGTTCCAAATGCAGCAGGAAAAGGTTGAGCTTTTTGCCTTTCTCAAAGACAGACTTTTTTCTTTGCCATCCAAAGCAAGAATTGCAAAGGTTTTGACATGAATTTAAGAAAAACACAGGGCTGAATTGCTGAAGTTAAAAATTACCAAAAATAGTTGGGCATTACTTTTTAAGGGAAAGTTCTGTAATATTGAACTTACTTATAGAAGGATAATATCAAACTTATAAAAGGGAGTCTGGATCTTCTCCAAGCATGCCTGGAGTATCAGATGATGTGAAGGGGAAACAAGTGATGGTTTCTGCAGCAGTAGCTTATGCCTGCGTGTGATTTAGTAGCATAGCTTTGAATATGAGTTTTGCTTGACACACAGAGTATTTAATGATGACTCAGAGGCCATCATGGACCAAAAGGTCACTGATAAGTAGTCTAAATTCCCCTTAATATTTTATAATCTCTGCTCTTAGCAGAGTGGCTGTGTCTTTGAATTTTTACAGCCACTAACACATTGGGATCTTGTTCCTGTTTGCTACACTTTTTGTTGTTTGTGATTGATATTTCTTCAATACTATCCCTAAATAACCACAGAAAATGGAAACACCTGATTAAAAAGTGGCCTTTCTTGTGATTTCCACCTGTACATGGGGAGTTTGAGCAGTACCTGGCATCCTCTGTGAGTGGAGTTTGATGGGAGTTCTCCTGACAGCTTCACAAGAGGCAAAGGGAAACCGTTCTGTCCTTTGCAAACAGTCCAAAGTTTGTCCTTTGCATGTTGTACAGGAACTGAAGGATCTGCATTTGACACACAGAAGAACATGTCCTCCCCAGGAGACTCTACCAGGGCCTGACTGTGTCACTGACCTTGTATGTACACAGGGAGGAGAGGGGACACTGGGTCACCCCCTGCTCCTGTGCTTTCCTCATGCTCCTGACATGTTGGAAAAAGCAAAGGCGTCTCCCTCTCTCTCACCTCTAGCTGTGTTTTTCTTCTTCATCATCTGAGGAACAGACTTGCAAGGTGAGTGGAGAATGACCCCAGCCTCATGCTTGGGCAAGTGTGATGTTGGAGATGGATTCTGCAACCTCAGTGACCTGGTAGCCCAACCAAGCTTCGGGTAGGCCAAGCTGG
Organism: Picathartes gymnocephalus; assembly: GCA_013390045.1. Classification (NCBI taxonomy): domain Eukaryota; kingdom Metazoa; phylum Chordata; class Aves; order Passeriformes; family Picathartidae; genus Picathartes; species Picathartes gymnocephalus. The sequence goes on from WEKY01054371.1 coordinate 183,774, forward strand.
TACTAATCAATACCAAACTGTCAAGGCACGTTTACATTTCAGGATCCACTGTCTGAGCCAGCCATATTGCACATGTTGCATGCTCATGCTTCTCCTGGTCCTGCTGCAGAGCCAGCCTGTTCCCGTGGCTCCATCCCAAAGAAGGCAAGAAGTGTGCTTTCCTTCTTCCACCCAGCCTGGTTGTTGTAGGGGATCCCTACATTGGCCTGTGTTGGCAGCCTTGTGATCCTTGTGTTGTAAGGGGGCTGGGAGCTTTATTGGGAAGGTTAACCTAAGGTATAAGCTCACTTCGGCAGGGTCACTTTGGAATATTAATGAGTGTTAAGGTCAGAATATTAATATTGTCAGCTGTGTAAGTGTGCTGCTTGTAATTAATGATGAATATGCTGAAGAACAGCACAATTTCAGTGCCATAGCACTGAAGTATTTCCATTTTCTACTGGAAATATTCCATTTTCTGACTGTATTACTTCAACATGGAGTGGGAAGTTTGTCATGACTGGGAATGTGCACTGTCCTTCCCTGCTCAGGAAGGGCACATGAGCAATGAAAATCTCTGAATTGTTTAATTTCGTAGACCCAATAAGATTTCAAATCAAATAACATCTCATTTTTTTTCCTTCTAATAATAAAAAGATTGTTTTACTTAATGTGGGCATGAATAATAGCTTTTTCACAGTTATATTTGCTGCTTCTGTTTAATTTCTCTGAGATGATTCATTGTTGTAAGAGCTGTATTCCCAGAGCAAAACAAACAGACAAACAAACAGCTCCCCTGTTTCATTCCCCAAAGCTTAAACCAGCCCAAATAAGGACAAAATAGATTTTGCCATCTGTAACTGTAAGTTTCCTCTTCCACCAGACTTTTGCTTGTAACAGATAAGGTTTTCTTTGCATTAGCAATTAGGGCACTATCTCTTTTCTCACAGATCAGAATCAGCCATCATCCTAAGCCAAGATCAGAGACATAGGTAGTGAGACTAAATGCAAGTTCAACAAAGTAGAAATTCTAGTTCAAGGAGCTGTTTATGAATTCAGACTTTATTAAATTAGAAAGAAAAATTCTCTCAGGATCCAGCAATCTCCAGTGAAAATGTGTTCAAGTAATTCTGTTAGTCTACAAGCTCTCTTTCCCTTTGGCATTACTATAAGCAAAGCAGAATAACAAAAATACTTTGCTTTATAAGGATGCATAAGTTGTTCCATAGGTGTCTGCTTTGGTAGCAGGATGCATACTCATTATTTATGATGCAAAAGGCTGTCTCCCTGAAGGACTTCTGTTTTGTCCATAAAGCCTACAATTTCCTTCCTTGTGGTGTTGGCCTAGCTTCCTAAATTTGTTTTCTCTTCTTTGCTGTGTTTTCCAAACACTGCAGCTCAGAAAGATTGCTATTGCAATGTGTTCAATCTGCAGCAGGTACTGGGATCCCAGGGAGATGGCAGGTGAATGAGCAAGGCATTTTCCCAGAGCAGACAGAAGAGCTACCTGCCTGCCTGGCATAACCCTCACATGCCAATAACCCACAGGTGTTGGTGGTGGAAGTGTTGGCATACGGACAAAAGAAAGTCCCACTCAAAATTTCTTCTCTCTGTTGTGTTCCTGCTTGAGAAGTGATGCCACGTGGAAAACCAGTGGCAGTGCATTCAAGCTGGGTGGGATTTACCCCACAGAACTCACTTTTGTTACTTGTAAAAGGGTTCTCCTGTTGGAGGGAGGCAGGATATCTAGAGGAGGATCTGAATCATCAGGCTCAAGCCCCTTACATGTGTCACAACTTACTGGAGTACCTAGCTCTCTGCTGTTTAAAGAGGGACCAGAGAGAGTGAGACACCCAAATTTTAGACTGACAGACTTAGAGAAATGAGTCCTGACATGGTGATAAACTGCTTTCATGTCAACCACGCAGCTATTTTGGAATAAAACCTTCAGATTTCTGGGACTTTTGTGTACTAGTAAGCAGCAATATTAAGGAGTTTGTGGCCCAGTTAAATAATCTGCATAATTTTCTTTGTTTTATTCCATTTCCCTCTGGTTTTTCTGATAGTCAGTGACAGCCAAGTGCTTTCAGTGTGGAAGTACACTGATGTTGAACCTCATCAGCCTGCTACAAATACATTGATATTCACAAAGTGACTTCAGAGCCACATTCCTGAGGAGGGTAAGACTAAAGCAAGAAGACAATTCTCCAAGAGTTGTGTCTGCAGCAGCGCATCTTGGGAGCTGGGACAAGCTAAAAAAAAAAAAAANCTGGCGTGAGGGGAGGGCTCCTGTGGGCTTGTTTTGGTCCGAGTGCTCAGCTCTACAAAAAAATATATATATACACACACACACAGAAAGCACTGTTGTGGAAACCATTGGTTTGTGCAGCTGGGTTATGCTGTCTTAGTGGGGGAGATCTGTGTGCCCCTTCTTTTTGCGCTCTGGAACAATTTTGATTTCTCAAAAGACAAAAGTATTTCACAGTGATGCTTCAAGGTGAATTTATAATGTTGGGATGAATTAACTAATGTGAATATTGCTGAAAAATCCCTGGCAGTAGGATATTAGCTACTTTCTGAAATGGGCAATGCAATTTCTATATTCATGGACTTCAGTCCTGTTCCACTGCTCTTCTCATTATGTATATCCCATTTACATTTTTAGTTAATTGAATTGAGAAGGAATATGGATCTCTTTCACCTTACTCTGCATTGCTGAATGACCAGAAGAAGGAAAGGTATATGGAGGATGTTGAGGGTTATCAGCAGCTTCCTGAAATTTCTGCATGTAAGAAATGTTGCCATCTCTGGAGGGGAAAATCTCTTGGTTTTCATCAGGTAAACAAGGAACAATACAAGAGTTCCCGGGGCTTTTCAGACAGGAGCCATGGCAAGGGTCTAGCTCTGCTCTGCCTGTGGCACTGGGAGCATACAAGACAGTCAAAAACCCCCAAAATCCAGAACAACACAGTACAGTGATGATGAGACTGTATGATGTCTGCCACTGACATAGCCCTGTGTGAAAGCAGAAGGAAGTCGCTGTAGGTGCAGCCGCTGTTTCTCAAGGATATGAATCCGTTTCTAGTGTGCATGAGGATGGGCTATCCCTGTATCTCAGGAAAGTTTTTTGCAGATTAAAGAACTGTAAAAAGGAAGGCGATTTTTGATAAAAAAGTGATGAACAAGTGCAAGTCTAAAATGACAGACCATGTATCATCCTGCAACAGCTATTCTGTGTAGGAAAGCCTTAAGTTAAAAATAGTGAGCAGAGAAGCACCACAACTATACGTGCATGAGTGATAACGGAGACCAAAGTTTTCACATATGGAAATCACCAGAAGTACTAAATGAGGAGCCTGGAAAAATCTACAGATTTATGAATATTATTAGCTGTGAACTTTAATTACACTGACATTTAAAATGAACAGAAATGGCACTTTAATTACACTGTAGCCACACTTTTATTGCATACATTTAAATATATTAGAAAGAGGTTAGATCTGTACTGTGCTGTATGGGACCAGTTCAAGCAGTTAGACATTAAAAATATGGAAAATAAAGGAGATTTCAGAGCTGCACCTCAGCTGAGGAAAACTGGTTCAGTAGTTCTCTCTCAGTATCATAGAGGAGCAAAAAGTAGTTTTCTCCAAGCTTTTTGAAGTTCTCCAAGGAACTCAAGGCACTGGATTCTAAAGTCTGCTTGGATAAAACTGCTTGTGGGCTTTCTCTGCGATGCTATTTTCAGAACAGAGTTTTTTCAAGTACAACTTTGCATAATCCTGCATAATCATGGCCATTGGTATAGGAAGAGTCTCAAACAGCCTCCAAAGTATCTGAGACAGCCATCCTTGCTAGTAACGGGCTGGATGAGATGAGTGGCACTTCATATCCAGTTTGGGAAGACTGTGTTGAATTTACAGACCTGAAGATCTAACACTGTCTATCTGTGATGCTATGGTAGAAACCAGACTTCTCCTGCACTTTCATTTTTTGGTTGAGAATGCTGATATATGGGGATCTGACTTCCTTCCTTGCAAACCTTCTTCCTGTTTGTGGAAAGTTGTTAGCAAGAAATTGAAAGAAAAGGTTCTACTGTTTGATGAACCCTTAGAAGATATGTTGTATTAGTGGTTCAGGCACTGAAGAACTTCATTCAATTCTTGAATTTCTAACTGTCTCTGGGCAAATGACTCCATCTCAGTAGTCTCTACTCAGCTGTGCAGCATTAATGATTTCTGAACGGACCCCTCAGCCTCAGCTCTCCAGCTGTAAAGCCATACTAGTCCTTCATTCAGAAGCATTATTTGCCATCAGATATACTGACAAGCTGGACTACATAAGAAGACTTCCTTGCTTAAAACTTTCAAAAATGGATACAACAGGTTTTTGCAGTTTCTGTGCTACAGGCTAAGATTTTGAAAGTTTGAAATGGATTATTGCATACTCCTCTGGGGACTGCAGCGTTTTGCTCCTTGTCCAAAATATCTGACTGATGCCTTGACTATATAAACCTTAATTCTGCCCTCGTGTTTGACAGTAGTACACTGCTCCTTTCATTGAGTAAGCAATCACACTGGTAGTGCAGATATTAGGTGTTGATATGCATATATCATATGATGTGCAGGTGGGAAAGTATCTGAAAGAAGTGCATTGGTGGCCTCCTAGAAAAATGGATTGTCAATTTAATTTTAACTTGGGAAATATATATGTAGGAGACATTCTGACTCTTTAAAAGATCCCCTCCTTGGATGTTTTTTTCTGTTTTGTGATTCACTTCTTACTTAAGCAAGTGTTGTTGTTATGCCCTGCTGTGGTTTTGCTTCAAGATCCCTTTTCAGTAGGTTAAGTTTGAGAGTCTCCATTTCAAAATGCCTCATTCCACAGGTTTGACCTGCATTCTTAATTTCCAAAGATGCTTGTGATTTGCAGTTTGACATATTAAAACTCATACTTTTCAGATGAATTCATTTCACAAAATTATCTAGATCTCTTTGTACCATTGACTTATCATTAGTTTGTACATCACTTTTTGTACCACCTTTAAATGTTAGTGTTCATGGCTTTAGATTTTCTTATAGATTAAAATACCAGCAACTACTACATGCTCTAAAGAGATGCTATAATTGTGCTATAACTCTGTTCTGTGTTCCCACTGATGACCTGGATGATGTATATGAACCTATAAGGAACTGCTAACATGCTGAAAGACAGGACTAGAAATTTGTAACAGTCTTCCCAAATGAGAGGCATGGTCTGAAAATAAAGAGGGTCAATTTCAAGAAGTAAAAATTCAAGGTAGCACACTCAGGTAGAAGTACCCCTGTACAGGAATATCTAATGGAGTATACTTGGTTGTCAGCAAATCTGCAGAAAAGGCTGGAGTTTTCCATTAATTTCAGGTTCAAGATGAGGCAACTCTGTCTATATGATGAAAAAAGAAAGAGGTAAGTGTTACAGTGGGGAATATAGACATCTGTTTAGCCTGCAGCACAAATTAAATATTCCTGCCGCTCTGGTCAGCACTGCAAGGGCCTCTGCTGCAGCTCTAAGATTGATTTTAGATGCTGCACTTCAAAGCAAATGGAATCAGCTGGAGGGAATCCATAGGAGAAGACCACTGCTGACACATCTCAAAAACGTGGGCTCCACAGGAGGACTAAAGTAACTGGGTCAGCAGAGTGTACAGAATGAAGGACTTATACAGCCTTCAAATTTGTTAAAAGTCTCTCTGAAAAGAACAACTTCCTTGCCATATCTGTAGGACAGGAAGTGTACAGCTTAACTTGCAGTTACTGGAGGCTTTTAAAAATGGGTAAAACTAGCCCTTGTGGGGCTGGTAAATGTATCATCGACTCTTCCTTGGGACGAGGGTGATTTGGATAACCTACCAAGATCCTCCTGGTCCTCCTTTGCAATAGTGCACGTACTGACACACAGTTCTATTTTTGATCTCTTTTGCTGTATTTGCTATAAAACTGAATTTTGGAATCACAAATGCCTTTGAAAATTGTCATTGTATTCTGGCTCCATATTTACTACTGCTTTTCAAATCCATCAGTACATCTAGTGTGTGCTACTCTGACTTAAACTCATGTTGACTCTACATCACATGCTATGGTTGGGTGAAAACACAGTAAGTTCCTTTGGTTTTGAGGCCACTATTTAGGGGCCCTGCCAGCACACTTTAGAGATGTAAATTTCATTTTTTTCATGCTCTAGCTTTGACCCCAAGCTTCTGCTGAGCAAGGTGCTAATGTATGCTAAGATATGCATGCACCTCTAAACATCTTGAATAAAACCAGTACTTTCTGAACTATTTTGTATTAGATCCTTTTATTTTAAAAAAAATTACTCAATTTGCTATATTTACATGGTAAGCTATGTGGTATGTGGATTTCATGGGACAGAGGCCAAGTTCACTTCTCTTTGACATGTTTGAGTGTGCTTTCTCAAGGTAGCAATTGCAGATGACTTGCTCTTGCCACATCACTCTGGGACTTGTGAAATCCTGAGAACAGATTTCTATAACTGGAGGCACCTGGGCACAGGGAAATGGGAAAAGTGGGATACCCCAGCTGAAGAAAACACCCAGAGAGTCTCAGAGCTGAGATGGTTTCTTGGGCTTTCTAGAACAGCTGTTTCCCAAAGGACTACTTTGCTCTGCAAATGCCTGGCTCGGGAAGCACTGAAGATATATTGCTTTGGCCATGTGCATAAGGTGCCGATGGCTACCAAATATGACTTGGTATTTGTGTTCCTGTGACATGATTTGCCCATATCCAGACTGGATCGTGGCCTGTAGTTTGCTCCCATACTGACTGTGCTTTACCAGTCATTGTTGCTCCTGAGATGCAATGGCAGGAAGCATCAGGTAGGACAGGTGCATGTCAGGGGCTCCTGTATCAGTTTCTTACTTATTTTCCCCCCTGTGATGTTTGCCAACTCCTCTGGAGTGAGTTGTTTCAGGCATGCCTGTTAAATTGAGAGTGACTGACACTTATTGCCAGCACCCAGGGATTCCCTGTCATTTAAGTACTACTGGGACCTGTCTAATAATCACACTTTTCACATGCACCTTCTCATCCACCCTTTCCTTCAGCTGCTGTTGTCTAATGTGATCAAAGCCTTTACCCATCACATACTCCCTCTCCACTTCGTCGTTGGTGAGGTCTGATGAATCACCCTCGTTATTATTCTGAGCCTGCAGGTCACCCAGACACAACACAGTGCCCACACAATAGTGACAACTGAATTATAACAACTTCTCAGTTTCCTTTGCAGCACAGATACAATATTTATGACACTATTAATGCACAGTGCTGTCAAGATTTTTAAAATGAGAGTAACTCACCTGCCCCTGTCACACACGCATGTCCTCCATGTTTCAGAAGTGTCAGGAGAATCCTTATCAATTTTTCTATCTTAATAGTCTTCTGCCACGAAGCCTGTGTCAAAAATGGCAGGCTGTACCACAGCAAACTCTGATGGATCTTTCTGTGGAGACAGTCAGCATGAAACTTTCAGCTGTATTGCTTAAGCAAGTGACTTAGCCTTGAGGCCATAGGTATGTATAAGCACTATTTCCTCCTTATCTCCTCATTTTAAGCAGAATTTAACTTAATATATCTTCATAGATTTATCCCATGACCTAACAAGGCACTTCATACTCAACAAAACCAATACGTGACACAAAATTCACTCTCCTGGATCAGAAGGACCAAATTACATTGTGGTCTTTATGCCAGGTTGGATGTCAGTGGTGTCCCTAGGGTCAGGCATGGAGCTGGCATCAACACTGCAATTTTGTAGTCTGGCTATATTAGCAGAAATATGGCTGATTGCCCTTGACCATGGGTGATCTGGAACATATTTGCACTGCCAGGTGATGGGAAAACACATGAGTTTGGAAATTAATGCATATAGCACCTCAACTTAAAGCTCCCACTCTACATGGCTCTGAAGGTGAGAACCTGTATCTACAGTCAGACACTCTCACAGTAACTTTGTGAAAAATACACTCAACTATTTCCCGCCATCATTGCTCTTCCAGCAGAGGTTCGGTGACCAGTGACTTTCCTGTGGACTTGCACATCATTTAGGCACTTCTGGATTGCTCTTCTTTAGCCTTCTTTACTGTGCGTTCATACACAACTCTAGGAGAGAGCCTGGAGAAAGCTGCAGAGGGAGGGGAGCCAATGTACAACTGGCTTCCTTCGTAATTTCTCCTAAGAACTGGCTTTTATTTTTCTTCTTAAAAAGCTGGTCATTACATTTCCCTAATGTTTTTGCACAATAATTGAGCTCTATTATAGTCACTAAATAAATCTGGTGTGAGAAACCCTCTTTCCACTGGCAAAGAACATTTCATGGCACAGCTTTTCACTACCCTCCTCAGCCCATCTCTTTTAAAATGACAAACCTGCATTTAGAAAAAATAAATTTTCTGTGCCTTTTCTGTGCAGATGGTGATAAGCGTGAGTTAGCATTTGTAAGCTTATAAGCACATATGGTTTTGTACATATCAATTAAGGCAGTTGGCTAATCACTCTAATATCATTACTGATTCATCTGTATTCCTTCAAATAGACATTTATGCTCAGCCTGCTGGTTTTTATACATATGGACTGGATTGTGCAATTTTCTCCCTGTCACCATTTGTAGTCAATAACATTTTCTTGGCACTAAAGGGAGGAAAAAGGTACATTTTAGAACTGTGTGGGCAAGTCATTTGGCCCATGCCTTATGTATAAGGCATGCACATAAAATATTTGTGAGTGTGTGGTTTCATTTCAAAGGATCTGCTAGTCATGCTGTGGGCTGAGTGACAACAGCGTTATGTTTGTGCACATGGGACATACCTGCAGATTCATGCATGCACTCATCCTGCTGTTAAAAAGACTCTTGTGCATGGCCAAGCATCTTGACCCTAACCAGCCTTACCTCACAGCCTTGATTTGGCTCACCACACTACCTCCAAGGTACCTGAGTCTCTGTTTGGACTTTGGGAGGTGTTTGGGATCAAAAAAAACTATGTGAGCTGTTGGAGGGTTTTAGGAACTGGATTGCTTTTCCAGTGTTTGTCATGAAATGACCTGGGTCATCACGTGGTACAAGAAACCTGCAGCACTGGAGGGCTGTGTGAACCTGCAAGGCCATCCACTGATCAGAAAAGGTTCCCCCCATCTGCCCTGATCTAATCCATATGTTCTGAAAGCTCATCATTCTGCCAAAAATATGGTGCGTGCAGGCTGTAAAATGACCGCTCTTGAAAAAGATTTTAAGAAGGAGACCTGGGGATTTTTCCAAGCTTTAAGTTCAGGCAAAAAGCAAAATTCATATAAACTCTATGGGTTTTTTTCTTCCTTTCACTTTTCAAAACTGCATGCCCACTTCAATTTAGCTTGCAAGTGAATGATGCACAGTCTCAGCAGGGAAGTGGTGGATTCCCCAACAGTGGACACTTAAGATTCAGAGGGAAAAAGTGCTGGCCCATCTTGTCTAGAACATACTTTTGCCAAGAAAGTTTGGACCAGATGATCCTTGAGGTCCCTTCCAACCTATAATGCCAGTTCAGAGCCAGGAACTGTTGCATTTTAGAGAACACAAGATTTTTGGGAATGTCTTTACCTCTGTCTTCAAATTGTTTTTAAAACTCAACAATGTTTTTAGTCAAGGTTTTTTTTTAAAAGAAACTGTTTTTCTTCAAAAATTATTTCTAATTTTGATGCTGAACAATTCTCACTATCTAGGAAAAAAACCCATAAGTTTTTTAGAAGGTAAAAAACTAAAAAGGACATAAAATGAATGAGATGTTCACTCTCCCAGCTGTGGTCCAAAGGAAAATTTCTATGTTAGTTCCTCACAGGAGTTTATTTATAGATTTTTGTGAGCCACAGTGTTAAAACTGCTATGGAGAGGTGGCAGGATGGTATTTTTAGAACCCTACCTAGAACCTGATGGTGTGATTGCCCCATAATCCCCTGGCAACTGCATAATGGAAACTGCAGTTTATCTATAGCAAAGTGAAGATGAAGCTGATAGTCCTACAAATGTCCAGCACGGAGCTCTGCTTTTGGGTAGTTGCGGGTTGAGTTTACCTGTGAGTAATGGAACTCTCCTAGAGAGCCAGCAGTGGGATGGATGAACTTCCAGTACTCCTCATCTCCCTCACTACTCCATCCTTAGTTAACCGTGCAATTAACTAGACCTTTGTTGGCTTAGAGGGACCTGTGTCCTGTTGGTGCCACAAAGTCCCAGTTCCCCCTGATGTTAATTGGAACTGGGGGCACAGAGTACTCTGGAGGTTGGGTCCAGCCTGGGCCAGGTTCCCATCTGCACATTTGTCATTGGACTGACTTGCCCTGTGTACAAACTAGACCTTGCTAGCAAAAGGGTCTTTTCCAATGACATTTTTCAAAGAAAGTGAGTGGGAAGTGGGGAAAAGTTTTCAGTAGAAAACACTTGTGGTTTTGAGAAAAAATGTGAAATACTTCAGATCCCCCTTCTCCCCTGCTTTGGCTGTGTTGTGTGATCGTGACTGATCGTGTGAGGTGGACCATGGTGTCTCCATGGGGGTGTCATGCAGTACCTATCAAAAGAGGTTTTTTGGATGCTGGTTTTTCTGACACTGAAGTACAGAAACACGGGGAAACTGGACTGTGTACAAAAAATCACTTCCCAATCAAAATAACTTAGTTGTCAATATGTAAGAGTAGTGTACTTACTCATAATGGTTTTTGCAACACCAAATTGAAATCTCTGTAGAAATCAGACAGTGGTGAAATATTTAATTGAAATTTAATTCCAAGGGTTTTTCATCAGAAAATTGCTTTAATTTCATCCCACAGCTAATCTTGCTGCCTTGATTAAATGAAGTAGAGAGAATATTTGCTGGTTGTACGCATCTCTCTGATCCCTCATTTAGTGGTGTGTTTTTGGAGGAAGGAGACTTCTTGCATAACATCTTTGCAGCTTTTGGTCTCCCTATCTACTTTGTCACACGCAGCTGAGGCCAGCTGAGGCTGTTTATTTTCTCCAAGATGTGCATGCCCCTCCTCACTGGGGGGTTTGGGACAAGACATTTAAAAATCACAGCCTTGACAGCTCCCCAAGGCCATCATCTCCTGGTTTTCTCATATGTAAGCATAGCTACTGAAACACGGGGCACTTCATCCAAGGTAAATGTCTAAGCTTCCTCTCCAGCCAGAGATGGGCACCTCTCAGAGAGGTGGTTAGCTTGCCTTTTTAGCAGGGGATAATTGGAAGTGCCCCTCTTCATTGCCAAGAGGGCGAGGCTGATTTATAGATGGATGACAACAAGTGAGATAAATCAGACCCAAACTGGTCTGAATTTTGAGCTCGTGCTTTATTGTCATTGTAGCCCCTCACTGACTTCTTAGACCCAAAGGCTGATTGTATTACCCTCGGGGAGGAGGCATTTATGTAGAAACATGAAAGAGGTCTGAGAAATGCAAGTGCATTATTAGCAGCAATAACTTAGCTTCCTTCACCCCCTTAAATCTGCATCATCTTCAGTGGGGGCTGACGTATTAGCCACAATTTTGGCATTGCCAGATATTAAGAGTTTCAATCTTGAAATGTAGCATTTTCTTGACAGAGTAATTTGTACAGAGCACTGAACTGAAAAAGAACCTGCTCACTTGAAACTGAGTCTCACCCATGCTTTGCTTTACTTTGAGTAATATTAGTCTGCAGGAGAAATCCTGCAGTCAGGGGATGGAGAACAAGAGGGTGCATGACCTCTATTGCAGTTTAATTTTCAAAGGTGCCCTTCACACAGTTATAAAATGCTTTTTGATGTGCCTGGGGATCCAGTCAGCCCCCAGGCTGCCCCTTGTGATCAGGTTCATCGCAGCAACATTTCTCTGCTTCCATCTCCTGTCCAATGCCCATCCCATGGCCCCATGAGACAAGGGCAGGCCAGCAGTGGCTGGAGGCTGGAGAAGCATTTCCCACCTTCGCAGGACTTCTCCTCAAAATCTGTAGTCCCAGTGGGAAGGGTCCATCTCCACCTGCACCCTCCTGAAGCCAGGCCAGTCCATGAGGAAATGTGGTGCCCAGTGATTGGCCCTCTGTCACTGAATTTTCAGGTAAGATTTCTCACACAGGCAGCTCTGCCCTCCTAAAATCCAGACATTTGAAAGGCCCCAAAACAGCCATGAATTGTCATAAAAAGCCTTCAGAGAGATGCTGTATACTGACCTGATGTCATGGATAATGTATATTTCATTTTACGTTTGCTACTCCTCAGGTATCCACAGAAAACCCCTGAGCTTTGTTCTCATGGTTACCAACGTGTCCACTGAATCCCTCAATAAAGTACAATACAGTGGTGCCAACTGGAAATATTATACCTAAACTTTAGGACACCAGGCCATTATCATCTGATTTCAATGACTACCTCACTGTCCTCACAGGAAAAACAATTTTTTCTGAGCTGAAACCTGGCTCAGAGGATCTCTCACAGAGACTGAGTTTGATAATATTCACTGCAGACATTTTTGACTTAGAGAAATACAATATAAAATGGAGTTTGGCAGATTTGGATTTCCTGGGGGATAGTTTTATACACTCACAACTCTTTCATCTTGGAAAATTAGTTCTTTTGAAGAATTGGATCATGGAATGTACATCTTCTTTTATTAGAGAAAGAACCAAAGACATTAATTTGAAAACAATGATACTATTATATCTTAATATATTTTAATAATTTATATTTTATATATGGCATTTTATTATATATTATTACATTACATCATATACAATATATTGTATATGTGTCATAGTTTCTTATATTTTTTTTTTAGAGTATACTTAGGTTACTTTTGCTTTAGGAAACAGAATTTGTCTGGAAAACAAAAGCTGGGTTTGTGTATTTTGCTGCATTTAAGTTGTGAAAAGTACAATTTCTGATGGCTCTGGACTGTCATATACCTTATTTCTCATCTAAATAATTTGTCTCAAAACCAGATTTTTCTTTCATAAACATAATGCTTTAAAAATGCATATTTTAAATTCTTATCAGAAGAAAGGTCAGTCATACAGTGATGTGCTATTACTTTTAGAGATTTTGTTTAGCATAATGTCTGATGAAAGATATTCAGTTTAGCTTTTTGAATGATTATGGGATCCTAAAGAACTGTAGTGACACTATTTCCTTTAGGTGCTGCCATCTTCTGACTTTCATAACTCATCTCAATTTTTTCATCTCCCTGTAACTGTTGCTTATAAGAAATTGCTGGCTTTCCTTCACAATCTGTTGGCATTTAAAATATGTATTGAGTTTTAAGAAGTTCTTGCTTCTGTTTTTCAAAGGACCACCAGAGTGGCTGGTGTTGCAAGGGACTTCTGGGGGTCATCTAGTCCACCTCCTTCCTCCCACACTAAAGCAGGCTCCCGTGGAGCAGGTTACACAGGATCACATCCAGGCAGGTTCCAAATATCTCCATGTTTTAGCCAGCTTTGCTCATAGCTCATCCACTTCTCTTTCTCCCCTGCTAAGTGTGGTGGCCATGTAGCTTTTGGTAGAGAGACAGCAAAAACTGCAAGGAGAACAGGGGTACAAAGAAAAGAAATTTGCTTTCAAGAAAGCCTTCCAATTCTTCTCCAGGTAATTACACTCCCTGTTGCTTGTAGGTTTTGCAGCTTGACATTTTAATATGTCTCTGTTCACATTTCGTTCACTGTTTGAGGTTTACAACAGGTCATGCCACTAGAGCAAATGTTATCTGAGATTGAGTAGCCCCTCTTCTAGTCTTTTCTAGAAATGATTATTGCAGTCACTAATTAAACAGACCTTTTCTTTTTTCCTCTTTACCAAAGAGGTTTTTTTCATAGGCATAGTCATCACAGGAACTGCAGTGCTATCTGCTGAAAGTCTCCAGTTTTATGTAAAAACTTTTTGCTTATCAAGAATCAGTAGTGCCTTTAACTGCTAAATAAATGGGCTGTAAAGTCCAAATTGTCTTGACAATATACATTGATTTGTAGTAGCCGAGCAATTCTCTCTTCAGCAGCTTAGCACAAGGGTACCAGACAGCCTCACTGCTCCAAGCAATGGAAAACAGATCATTGCTTCATCCCCCTGTGCCCCTCAAGCAGCTCCCCACGGCTTCAGTGGTTGTGAAAGTGGCCTCTCAAGTGACACTGTCTCCTTTCCAATAGCTACAGTGATAGGACAGTAATGTTTAGCCCATGGTCAGAGATCCCTGAGAGGGGCTGTGGAGTACTTCAAGGGGTACATTAAAGCCAAGCAAGAGAACTACCACTTTCAGTTGACTTACACCTGACTTCCGGGCTTTTGCACCTTCCTGGAAACCATGGACATGCCTGTGATGAATAACATCAGAGGCTGAAAACCACTGGCCCACAGCTAGCTGGCAGAGCTCCTCACTTCCTCACCCCTGCCACCACTTTTTCAATATTTCTAGTATTCTGGTGTGTTAGTAACATATTTCTTACTTTGTGCATGGGTAAAAAGTGAACCCTGGGAATAGGGAAAATGAAATCCACCAAACTGGTTTGAACTCTGTCAAGTCGAAAGCAATAAGCTAGACACTTTCCAAGGGATGGCAGTATTGCCTGAATGATTCCCTTTGCAGGGTGAGATCCCATTGACTGGTAAGTTTAAGGAACCTCTTGCTCTGGTTTATTCTGAATTTACGAGTCCTGAAGTGCCACTGAAAGACCAGCAATTTCAGTCTGTCACCAGAGTAGGTCTGCTCAAACCCTTGAGCACCTGGAGGAGTAAACACCAGTGACTCCTGCCCAGCACTGCCCACAGCAGTCCTCGTAAGGTGCTTCTCCCACATGCCATTGAGTGTCACACATTCCCTGGGGAAAGAAGAAAGGTGATACTGTGTGGGAGGGAAAGGCATTTTTCCACAGAGACTGTCCAAGGGAAAAGAGGATCAGCCCACTGATTCCTGCCCCAGTGCCTGACCCATGCAAGGAAGCTGTGGCCCTTCAGATTTTGGGAAAGGCTTCCTTCCTGTGGCCCTTTTTTGGTTCCCCTCTTGGTTTCCTACATCCTACACTGGTGCTCAGAGAACAGGGGCACTGTACAAATCTTTATAACTACATGTGTAACCATTTCCTTCAAATACTCTAAGCACTAAATTGCATGTTGCTCCTGCAGATAGGGGATGAGTGGTATTGCTGAAGGTATGGCTGACGTCTGAATTTGGCCCAGAGACTTCCAAGAAAATTTTGTCTGCCTACTCCCAGCTACATTTAGCACAAGCCAGTCATTTGTGACTGTAGCTTATAAATACTCTTAACTTCTGGCATATACAATGGGAAATAAAATACATCTTATCTAAAGGCCAAATGATTATTTATTACAGTCATTATTCATTTCCATTGTCGTTACTAATGAGGCCTTAACACTTGCTGGGCCATTAGCGCAGCTAAGGGTCCCAGATTTCCTTGGCATAGCTATCATCTCTTTTATCTGATATGTGGTTCCTGGCTGGTACATGCACAAAGGGGAACTGGGCATCAGAAAAAGAAATTCACACTTATTATTATGTCCCACAGTTCATTATAATGCTATCGTTAACGTCTTTTCTGTTTTCTTCATTGAATTCTTTGAAGCCAGATAAGGATCATTCTGAAATGAAACATTTTTATTAAGCTGATCTGTGCTGCGTCTTCTGACTCTTCAGATAGCATTGCCAAATTAAAAACAATTGCTCCCATGTTTGTGTTTAATAAATATTTCAGAGCTGCTCAATAAGGCTGACACTACTGCATTAAGGACACTTGGAACCATGTCCCACTGACTCATGGTTCTGTTTCTTCCCTTCAGAAGGTGGCGTGTGAGACTGAATCACACCACTCACGCTGTGTGTACAGAGGCTGAGCAGGGAGACTGTCAGCATGACAGGCATATCCCTTGTATATCTGATGGAATGAAAAAGTGAGCGATAATTAATCATCTTCATTCACTGCCTCCAAAACTACCCAGTTGTATCCTGCCTATGAAAGGACAATTGCTGTGAGCTTAGCTTCTCTTCCCCTCTCTGAAAGCTCAAAAGATAAAGGAAACGCCTTTTGACATGAATGCAATGGGAAATGGGTCAGCCACAAACCAGTATATGTTTTCTGATGGCAGGACTGATGTTGGCAGCTCCTGCCTACTTTATTCCTAGCCAGGGGTTCATGAAAGCTCATTGCCTCCTGAGGTCTGCTTCTTTGTCTGCCTGTGGGACTGTGTGTGGAAAAGGCACAGAGGTGGATCTGGCTAAAAAATCAAACCAAAAGAGCAGAGGACTATTCTCCTTCTCTGTAGGCTTGCAAATAGTTATTCCAGAAGAAATGTGGGAGAGCAGAAGAGCTGGGATGGAGCGGTTGTGTTGAGCCTGAAATGCTTGCAGGTTGTTGCAGCCATGCCTGAGGACATGATTCTTTCGTTCCCTGGCTGTACAGAACCATTTCCAGCTGATACCCAGCCATCTGTATCTGCTAATATCTTTAACTCATTTTGCACAGCAGAAGGGTGCTGGGGGGAGTGTAAAACGATGGGGGCCAGGTCTTCAGTTCCAACCATAGTGCACAATTAGGTCCTATTCAGTTCAGGGATGGTGATCAAGTTAGAATCAAGTCATGGCCAGAACATGAGTGGGACCAGACAGCAATGGGCCTGACAACAAACCTGAAGACAATAATGAAACATCAAAGTGTTGTCAAGCGCAAGTGCAGGCATGACTGAGGTCTCCTATCTATGGCATCCAGGTCAGTCATTCATTTCTGCATGCCTTTGAGATGTTTCTTCAGCTGTAACCCCAAAACATCCATACATCTTGAAAAGAGCCCAGAAAAACCTTTGGTGGAGTACCTTGCTAAACACAGAAAATAGGAGTCTCACTGAGGCGCTTGATACTTCATGTATCTCTCATCTGTGCATTGGGAAGCCTCCCACAGCTGTCATTCCAGGCAAAAGGGAGAAGGAGCACCCACTTCAGCAAGCCGTGCTGGCACAGCTGCACTGAGCTGAAGGGCCATCCTACACCCGGATCTCAGAGCTGCTTGACGGTGGGCACGCTCAGTTTTACGCAGTCTGTCAACACTAGTGTTTCCCAAGTGCTGCCATTGTGCACAGAGGCACATACCATGGAGGCAGGTGCCGTGTATTTGCTAGAGACTTCACATCTTTATGCCATCATGCCCCTATGGAAGACAAAGAACCATTATAACTGTCTCCAGAGGGAGTAGAATTAGGGACACACAATCACAAGAAAGAAAGAAAGTGACTTCATAGAGTATCAAATCCAGTCATCTGCAATCACAAGCAACTACATCCCTTAAGTGATGTCAGACTCCCCTCTGAAATCAGACACATTTCTTTACCATCTGTTCCACAATCCAGAACCAGTTTAATTAGAAGATAAAGTCTCTTGCTACTCAATGATCATTTTGTACCTTTACTTAATCATCTTTCCAATTCTCCCCACAGACTGGAAGTTCAGGTGTCTTGTTTCTGACATTTCCACTCATAACTTATTTGCAGTGCAATAATGCAGCCATGGTTTCTCATCAGCACCTGCGGAAATGGAAGTTTGATTAATCCTTACTTGAAAGTCAGGTCGTGAGGTCTTAGTCCACATGTTGACATGTACTAGGGGTGGAAGCTTATTTACTGGCTCTCTGAAATGCCTCTTCACACTGACATTTGCTTAGTGTCTTTGTCACCCTGACTCTGATTTTTTTTTTCTCTCTCCAGTGAATCGCTTATGCACTTTGCTGCTATCAAAGAAAAGTCTTCATTTTCAGCATGCTGTCAGGAGAAATTCCTTTGAAAAAATCTTACTTAGGCAAGCCTTTCAAATGAAAGAAAAAACACATAGCATCACTCCTTCTTCTGACTTATATAAAAAAGAAAGACCTTTTATGTCATTTTGTCCATCTTTCTGCTGATACAGGACTCTTTATTATTAGTATTGTCTCCAAGGTCAATTTAATAGTATTGCATTGTGATCTTTACAATTGGATTCCTCTGAAGGAAAATTACTCCATAGGCTGTGGTGGGCTGTTCTGTCTCTGCACAGGGTAGTTGACAATTACGATGTCTCCTGGCTAGGTAATAGCCATTGCATACTCTATTCCTCTTTAGTTTTTGCCATCTAGCAGCTGCCTACTTAACTTCACTAACCTTCCCACAGGACTCTGTGTGTGCTATGAATAGGCTGTCATAGCCACATGCAAGATTGAAAAGTACAAAATTGGTCTGGTTTCATTGGATTTTTCACTGCTCTTCTTTGAACTCCCAACTACTTATCAAAATCTATTCTTTTCAGAGAAGAAGTGATCTTAGCTAAAGAGCGACTGCATTAAGAGCATCGCTCTGCTGGAGCAATTACACATGGTAATTTTCTGTGTGGAGAGGTCGTATGAGAGAGAGCAGGTCCATTACCATGAAAGAGAAAATACGCTGTCTTATAGCATAATGTCCTCACTGAAGAAGAACAAAATGGTATTAATCTTTATTTGTCTTTACACTTCATTTTCAGTTAATATGCCCTGAACATTGTCACTGCTTGGTCTCTTGGTATTGCTGCCATTCCACAGACTATTCCTTTTGGTGGGATGTTTTTGTTATGCATAACTGAAGCTCACTACATAATTGTATTCTGCCTGTGACTCAGTTCCACTTGATTAGTGAAGAGGGAGGACTGGAAAGGACCGTGTGGGTCACTGAGTGCTATCCTTAGCACTTTCAGGTGATTGTGCTGTAGATGTAAATGCAGGGTACTGAATGGTCCCAGAACTTGTGCCTTTCCTTAAGTGTCTTCCAAATATCCTCAAGCTACCTGGCAAAGGAATGTTTAACCCCAAAGACCGATGGCTGTCAGTGTGACTGAGGCCTGGCTACAAAAATGTGGTGTTGGACACTATGGCAGAAGCAACGCTGGACAACTACTCTGCCCTCCAAAACACTGAACTTAGAAGTTCCTGGTTCATGGACTGAATGCTCCAAATAAAGGGAGTGCAGGGTGCTTGTGGTGAAATGGGAGAGGCAACAGTTTCCAATGATTGCTGGTCTTTCCAGCCTGTGCATCCATCATGGCTGCAGGGTTGAGGGGACCTTAAGAATGGGAAGCAAAAAGCCCAACTTGATTAATTCTTCCCAAAACACACAAGGATTCCAGTGGTTCACCAGAGGTCCTCTGGGATGCAGAGTCCTGTGGTATCAACAACCCTAGACTTGCTGTGGCTTGCAAATGTCTTTTCTGATACTCATACTGTGGCCTTGCTGCTTTCTTCAGCAAATAAAGAAATCTAGCCACAGGAAAATAAGTGGTATTGCTATGAAATAATTACTTACAGTCATGCTTAAAAAATGCTCTTGGCTTGCTGTGATATAAAAGGCAAAATATGGATGTGTTTCAGACTTAATGAGCCTTCCTTGTGCAGAAGAGTCTAGGATGCAGAACAAGGTTAACAGAGGTAAAAGTAGACTTTGACTTTGGTCTGTGGGCTCCTCCAAGTTTTCAGCTTGGCTAGCGAGGTCAAACACAAAATGTTGTCACTGGTTTGGACTTGGGCTGGCTATTTACAAAAGGTGTACAAAGCCACATTGATCTGAACGTCGCTGGTGTGGGTGAAGGTGAGAAGAGTGTTTCTTTGCTGACAGCTCATGGCCTTTATCCCTTTCTCATCCCAAAAATTTTCTGGTCATGGTGACTCGGTAAACCCTTCTCTGATGGGTCCTTGCATTTCTCTGACTGCTTCAGTGACATTTCCCATCCTTCTCATGTATCTCTGTCCTCTTCTGGGCTGGTGTGATGAGGTTTGCTTGGAGGTGATAGGTAGTGTTCCCTCTGACTACATAGGGTGCTTATGGACCAGGCTGAAAACCATGCTATTTATCTGATCAGCTTTCTCCTGCCTCCTTCATCTGCTTTTTCTACCTTGGTGCTGCAACAGGCTCCTGAACCTTCTCCCTTTGCTCTCTGTTTGCATTTGACCATATGGAGACCATGCTGCTCACACCACCGGGTCCTGGCTTTGCCTTGCTGGGTGTTTCATGCATCTTTTCAGCTATTTCAGCTCATGCAGGAATATTTCAGCTTCTGCAAAACACTTAAACAAAGCACAGCTCTTGCATCCACCAGCTTACCCAGTTGCTGGTAAAACAATAGCTTCATTTTGTTGTTCGTTTTTACTGCTCTCTTGATTACAAAAGTTGTTGTGGTTTAAGCCCAGCCAACAACTAGGTATCACTCCCCACCCCTCAGTGGGATGGGGAGAAAATGATAAAACCCGTGAGTTAAGAACAGTTTACTAATGGAAATAAAGTAAAATCTACTACTACTACTACTAATAATAATAATAATAACAACAACAACAACAGTAAAGGAGAGTGAGCGACAGGAATAAAACCCAAGTAAACCAAGTGATGCACAAGACAATTGCTCACCACCTGCTGAGAGATATCCAACCTGTACCCCAGCAGTGATCAGTCCCTCCCAGCCAACTCCTTCCAGTTTATGCACTGGGCATGATGTTCTATAGTGTGAAATATCCCTTTGGCCAGTTCTGGTCGGCTGTCCTGGCCATGCTCCCTCACAGATTCTTGTGCCCCTCCTCACTGACAGAGCACGAGACACTGAAAAGTCCTGGACTTAGAGTAAGCACTGCTGAGCCACAACTAAAACATCAGTGTGTTATCAACATGATTCTCACACTAAATCCAAAACATAGCACTGAACCTACTACTAGGAAGAAAATTAGCTCTATCCCAGCCAAAATCAGGAAAAATGTAACATTTTGTTGTGTTTATTTGATTAAATTTTGAGGATGGCCACAAAGTGATGGCTCCTCACACACAGTGTGCTCGCAGTAGATTTTTTAGCTTCTGCAGTTTCTTTAATAAATGCTCCATATTGTCAGCCAGCAATTTAATGCTTTGTAGTGTAACATCCCCCATTGCCTCTTTTCAGAAAAAATCACTTTGTTGATATCTTCCTGACTTGCTGAGAACACAAAGTCCCTTGTGTTATGGTCTTGTCCTGCACATCCCAAGCCTGACCTAAACACGGGAACACAGTGTCTGGGCAAATGAAGAAAAAAACCAAGTAACACTAGGTAATCAGTCTCTTTCTTTCCTCCAGCTATGTGCTCTGACTGTCAGAGGAGGGTCATCAGGATGTGTTCTTTTTCTTAGTTCTACAGATGCTGTTCCACCTTGTTGCAAAGCCAGGCAGCAAGAGAGGGAACAAAATGGAGTTTTCGACTGAGCTCAAGGAATTTGGGAGGACAGGAAAGACAACCTTGGAAAGAAGAGATAGCCTG
Organism: Picathartes gymnocephalus; assembly: GCA_013390045.1. Lineage (NCBI taxonomy): Eukaryota > Metazoa > Chordata > Aves > Passeriformes > Picathartidae > Picathartes > Picathartes gymnocephalus. The sequence goes on from WEKY01054371.1 coordinate 205,068, forward strand.
TAATTACATGAAACTTTGTGAACATCTGGCAATCTTCAGAAAGGCAGACCTTCCAAACTGAAAACCAAATCCTGAGGCATTTGGGGCCAGCTGATGATGCTTTTTTAGTCCAGCTCCATGAAGATTAAAACAATTACAGATTGGAAATAGTTAGTTTATTTACTATTACTTTTTCATGATAATGTTTGTAAACGTGTTTGGTTTAAAATGTTATTTCATCTGGTTGATTATATTGTTCTAAGCCTGTGATATCCTAAGGTTTAGCAACCACACCGTCTCGTCACACTTTTATATCTATAATGAATTTTTGCATGCTAATAAAATACCAGTTCAGCTTCCAGAAACCTCAGAGGCAAATATTTTATTACATCATGAAATTAATTTTTATTGCCCTTCTGTTCTGTGAAGCAGAAACACAGAGCAATATGAAAAGAAAATCAACCAAAGTGGCCTTTTCAGCAGCTTTGCAGCCAGAATTTCTTTGTTAATCTCCAAGGTGATATGCTTTTCAGATTGACGATCAAAGCTGAGGGGGTAATGACACACTGTACAGACTGAGTCTACGGTAAAACTCTCCCTGGTAAAGAAGCATTAACCATTATGGGACCTCACAGACCATGTTGCTGACTTGCTCAGAATTACAATGGTGTTTCTCCCTCACAAGCTGGGAGACATAGATATTAGTGCCTGCTTTTGTGCCTGGTCACAGTGAGAGCTGACCACTCTGACTGAATTACTTGTTGGAACAGTGGAGTTGGAGCCCTGCTGTAACATCTGCTGCAGTTCTGTGATCTGACTGCTGCGGTGTAAATACTGAATTATTTCATTTAAAAGAACTGCTTGTGGTTTATCCTCCCAGTTTGCAGGAAGACAGGAGGTGTCAGCCAGAGAAATGCATTCACAGGCACTGGGGCAGTGCTGGCATTTCATAGGCAGCGGTCAGGGGATGCTGTAGCTCTTGGGGACACCCAACAGCTGCAGCCAGGATGCGGCATGGATAGTCGGCTCAGACAACCAGCTGAAAGCTGCCAGGAGGTGATGTCCCACGGCTGGAGCAGACTGCAAGCTGCCTCACTCCCAGATGCGAGTGTCTGCTGCCAGATGAACTGGCCATTTAGGTAGCTATGTGCCCCTAGTTATGTATCCATTTGCTGTGGCTCTGCAGGCAAAAGGGAGTGTGTGTATGCAGCATATGAACCATTAAATGTCTTCAGATGCAAATGGGAGCTCTGTGCATCCTGTGCTGTAAACACGGCGATTTGTGTGTGCTCATGCATGTCCTGTCAATGTTTGTTTAATGCTTCAGTTGCACTCACTTTTTCACTTTTACTTTGTATTTTAATGTGCAGGCACTTGCCGAAGTGTATCCACTTAGCGAACATCTGGCCTTGCCAGGTTTTTAAACTGAACACACATTCTAACAACATCTGATTTCTCACTCAGCACTGAGATAATTGATAGATCCAATAACTTTTCCTTTCCTCCTGTGCAAGGTTGGCTGGTTCTCCTTCCCTAGCAGACCCTATTTTGTGTGTCCCATCTGGGTCTGGGGGTTGCAGCAGAGAGTCCCAGCCAGCACCTTGCTCTACAGAAGGTCTGCTCTGCTTCATAAACCCTGCAGGAACCCTGAAGCTCACTTGTGGCCTTTTGACCTTATGAACTTGGGAAGCTTGACTTTTCTTCAATAGAAGGTACTTTTATTTGTTCAGTGCACTTTCAAAGGCTCACCTCAAATTAACGATTTAGTTAAGGATTTAAATTAAGTGAAGATCTAATCAGCACAATTATGTATTATCGGACAAGTAACAGGGTTGAGACAATTTGCTTTGTTGGGTTAGTATTTGAACAGCTTTATGTGGAGTAAAGTGACATTAATGAACAAGCACAAGATCCAGTGAAAGTCAATCAGGGAGCCTTCATTAGACAATCAAAATCTCCCTCTCTTTGCTCAGTGCGATGCATTACAACCCGGCCCACCACTCTTTCTTCACAGGTTCCTGAAGGATAAAATAACTTTCACAGCCTTGTGCTCACCATTGATCTTATGTGCCAGAGATGACCTTGATACACTGTCTTCACATATGGAGAGTGGTAAAGCGATAAAAGAGCAGACTTCTGCATCCTGAGCCAGTGCTCTCAACAGCAACTCCCAGCTATCCAGCATGCCCAATTCCAAGTCTGTTTTAGCTTTTTTCTGAGCTAGTGGTTTCCTCTCAAAGAACTCTGGAGGAGGACTTGCTGCTTCTCACTCCAGCATCACTGCCCAGATAGGGGGACCAGGCCATGGGTGCTCGCCACACGAATGGGCACATATAGACCTTGAGTTCCAGCACCTGCTCAGCCCAGTTTCAAACTCTGCTTCCTGGGAATGCTCATGTGTGCAGCCTGGACACACTGCCTTTACTGAAGGCTTTGTTCTGATAAAAGCCTGTCATATGAACATGCAAGGCAGCAAGTACCAAGAGAGGTTGCTGGACAAATTCATTAAAATCTGTGAGTGACTGTGTCTGGGAACATTCTGGCAGAGCTCATCCAGCTCTCCAACTCATTAATCCTTCAAGCACAGCCTTTAGGTGTGGTGTTAGGGAGGTACTGATGATTCGTTTTATCACTATTTAACAGTTAGATGAACTTTGGCAATGTTGCACTGATCTAAATACCCATCATGCAGTTTAAGGGCCACAGCTGAAGGTCTTCAGCTGGAAACATGGTCTGGGTACCTGCCGGAGGCAGAGAAGACATGTAGCTTTCCCTGCTGCTAGAGATGTCCTCTTTCCTCTTCTGCAGATGGAGAGGAAGCCTCAGTCCTGTACGTGCAGTTAGCTGAGAAGATTCTGGACCAAAACCAGCATTATCAGCTGCATTGTCACTATCTGAAGTGCAGCTTAAAGAAAGGATGAAGGAATGAAAATCCTGGTCACCAGCAGCCCAGGATGGCTACTATGGAAGGATGATAAAGGAGTTTTTATAGACATGGTGTAGAACAGTCCTTGGAGGACTCTGGAGAGGACTGAGCTCTGGGAAATTGATAGGCCCTGGGAACAGGAGTCAGTTGCCTTGATAAGATGCATTAACTGGTTTTACAGATATTTCCAGGACATGAGAGCTTTTTGAGGTAAGACAGACATTTGCAGTTCACCTGTATGAAGGCATTTTCAGCATCAGCAAGGGAGATGAGGAAGATACTTTTGATTCACATACAAGATGAGGGAGTTTAACAAGGATCAGCAGGAGGAAGACATGCATATGTAAATGAGAGAGCAGAGCAAACAGACCTCTGGGTACTAGAGGTCTGTGTAACTCTTGATAATTTTATCCCTACCATTTTCATAAGTAGGTCATAAAAAGTTGCTGATGGGGTCAGCTTCCAGCTTGGTATAACTCAATATAATTGATTCTAATGGGTTTGTTAGGTCAAAAAAGGTGATTTCCTTTAGGACTTCACCCTAAAAGCAACGTTTCCAAAACCCTGGATAAATGAAAATTGCATACTGAAGTGATTCCTAACACTCAGGATTTTAATGAGACTGCTCTCAATCATTTTTAAAATATGATGATGAACTAGTGTTCCAATTCACTCTACTTCTTTTCCCTAGTATAGGAAAGTAAGGGTATATAGCATTATAGCTATGAAATATCAGAAGAGTAGCATAGGAAGGCTAGAAGTTTCTAGAGTATGCACTTCTTCAGTGCATAGGTATAAAGTTGGACAGTCTGCAGGGGGGATATCTCTGCTGACATCTCAGGCTAGTGTGGTCCCATGTTTAGCATGCAAACACAGTCATGCAAAGATTTTCCTTAGCCCAAAGTGCAGGGCTGACAGGTGAGAGGAGACCGACCCTCTCCAGGTGCAGCATATCAGCACTGGACTACTGCCTGACAAGGGTTTCTATGGGAATGTGGCATGGATAAAACCAACTTCTGCAGTTCCCTCCATCATCAATGTCCTGCTTGTAACTCTCCCAAGGCCAATTTGGAGCATTTGGGTGAGTGTGAGATGCTCAAAGGGTAATCTTTCCTTCCTCTTCAGTCAGATGCTCTGTGAAGGGAGGGAAAGGGCAAACAACCATGGAGAGCAAGTTAAGGAGAGAAGTCACCCCCCATAGACCAGGACCTCTGCTGAGGAAGAGGGATGCTGGTAGGGTTGTAGGACTAGTGGGAATAAGGACAGGTTTCTGTAACAACTATTACCACTTTGAATGGAAGACCAGTTCGTGCCTCAAGGAGAGACATCTCTGATGCAAGCCCAGATAATCAGGATCATAGCCTTGAGGTGTTCTGGACCCTGTATTGCCTTGAAGAGCAAAGTTGAAGACCAGCCTGGCAAGGGAACAGCATCCTACAAGCACAAAGTGCTACCTCAGCAGGACCAACCCTGGAGGTTTAATCAGTGTCACGCAGCAGCCCTCTCAAAGTATCAAGGGATTACTTTAAAAGCCATGAGGTATTTTCCAGGGAGGTTATGACATTTATTATACACTATCTCTCTGTCCATTAGGCTGATCCACAGGTGTTAAAAAGAGAGAAGTGAATCTAAAAATAGTACTTGGTTCACAGGCTGCACAGAAATGCAGCTCTGCCTACACTCCCTTTGGAGCAAGCTGTCCTCTCCCAGTGCTCTCCCATAGTGCTCAACATCTCCTTGGAAGCAGCAGTGGTGCCCATCTCCCCAGTTTGCCCAAGGATACGAATTGTGCCTCACTGCATTATGGAGACCCCTTTCACAGTAACACCCTGCAAGGCCAGAGCAGCCTTGTGAAAGTTCCCATGTGGTTTCAGCCTGTCTCTGATGGCCCTCTCCATGCCTGGGCAGATACACACAGGTGGACCACAGCCCATCCTCCCATCATCTGCTCACTGCTGAGCTCTGTCTCTGTGTGTGTGCATGTGGCTCTTACTCTCCTCAGGGGCTGCTGACACCAGCTTTCCCACCACCCCTTTTACTTCACCTATTCCAAGGTACAGAGATTTTCCCTCTAGTTCTGCTCTATGAGGCAGCCTGAGGAATGGTGTTGACTGAACAAAATTCTAAGCTTTTCCTTTTATAAAAGTCCTTGGGGAATATTCCTGTGAATCTTTCCTTCTCTGAGTATGCAAACCTATCAACACGACAGTGTATACTTGGGGACACACATTGTTTCCTGCTACAGGAAAGCAGTGGCAATACACGGCGGGGGTGCTGAATGTGAGGGGACAGAGGTGACAGCTACACCTCCCCAAACAACAGCCACTTTGCAGTAAGTCCTCTCCCGTCTTCCCACAGGCATCCCACATCCACAGCGGGAGGGACACCACAGGGAAGAGCCACGTGATGAGGAAGAGACACATCTATCCAGAATGGCAAGCTGATGTTTCCAACCATGCTGCCTTGTTGGGATGTGGCAGTCTCTAACGGGGGAAGTGGAGTTGAACTGTGAATAGCAACGCCGCGTGCTCCCAGGGCAATTTTTCCAGGTCATTGAATGCAAATAAGCAAAAACCCAAAGCAAAGTTAAAGGCAGCCCATAGCTTAGCCACAGCTATGAAGGCAGTAGGTTTAGGAATTGGTTTGCTTCCAGAGATGCTAAAGGTTTGGAGAAATTAACTGCAGTATGTTCATGTGAAGATTTATGAGAGGATTGAGGAGATACGAAAATGAAAGAGTCAACAATATCAGAGCATGACATGAGATAGTGAAATATTTTATTTCCATTTCTTTCAGTATTATCTCTTGTGTTTTAGCAGGAAATAATCTGAGCAGGGAGACTGCATAGCAGAGGTACGGAAAATAGATGTGATCATTTTCCACAGACGCAATGAGCACCACTCTAGATATTTTATAACTTGCTAGTATTTTATGTCATTTCTTCAGACATCTGCGCATTAGAGTGACTGAGAACTGCAAATGATGTATAGTTAGGATATCCCCCTATAATTAAGCTGAAATAATGCTGGATTATTCTAGCATAATTATAGGGGGCTATTTTAACTATTAGCTCATTAAAAAGCTATGATGCAAATCTCATTCTGAAAGAGACAAAAAAATGAGGGTATATGAACAAAATGTCAGTGGTCCTCTGCTGAGACCAGATGGAGAGGTATAACTATATTCCATTTATCAGTCAATATATTTAATTATAGCCAGGCTTGGATGGAGCCTACAATGGCCTTTTATTATATTTAGTGTTTGCAGATGGATGTGGTGATCCAGAAATGGTTGGGAAGGGAATGTGTTACCTATGCAAAAGGGTAGACTTTAGCTGAATTTGGTCTGGGTTTCACATGAAGTCCTGCCACATGATCCACTCCAGATGGGAGCTGTCCTTTTGCCCACCTTGCCCTTCAAGTGTGGCACACGGGGCTCCAGAATCGTGTGTACCAGGCTGTGCAGGGGAGTTTGAGCCCCACGACTAGGCTGGCCCCAAGAAGCGTGCAGGGGATCACAGCTGCCGCAAGCCCCGCCAGGGCACAAGGCACTCGCCTGTGTCTAATCTGCTTGGGGTCAGCGTTGGTCAAGTGCTATGGAGCAGCAACGTTTGGGTAACAAAAGAGAGGCAGTATGCTTGGCTAGTTGGGTTTCGGACAAAGGGCACCGTGGAAAGGGAGCTGGCTGCCTCGCGCGCTCTCTTCCAGATGACAGAAAGTTATTCTGCATTGTGGTAACTCCCTCTCTCCCCAAGGACCACAAGGGGGCCAAGGAATTCCGAGCAGCTGGAGAGAGGAGCTATTGCCCTGCCCCCTGGCACTGTTTTGAACCCCAGTTTGGCTTTGCTAACCAGTGAAAAGCTGTCCTGGGACAAAATTCTGATCCTGCTGCACTTGTAGAAATAAGGGTCTCTCTTGCCTGGCCCTGCATATAGGGTAGGATACAGCTGGGACACAGTAAAACAAAACATTGAACCGCCATGTTTTGGACTCTCTAAGACCTCCAGGATGATTGCCTCCAGAGAAAGGGATCTGTGTATGTTAGGATCAATCCCTGGCCTGTCATTCGGACATCACTTTACAAGGGTCAAGTTTTCCATCCCAGTTCAGCTACTAATGCTGCCTTGCTCACAGTGATTTGCTTTGCAAATATGGTTGGGTGTGTCTGCTCTGCCCAAAGGGGCATCTCATCACTGGCATCTGACATCAAGCATCAGGGTGAAATAATAGACCAGAGGCTAAATAAGAAAAATTACTTCTTGCCCTCAAGCATTATGGCAACAAATGGTGAAGAACATGCCCTCAGGGAACAGCGAAATGAATGAGATGAATGCCTAATGTCCAATAACTACATATCAAATCAAAGACCAGACTCTTAAAGCACGAAGTTGGCAGAGTCTAGTGAATGCAAGAAGCAGAGAGTCAGCAGGGGAATTTATTGTTGTGCAGGATGGCACAGTATGTAAATATTGCTGGAGAGCTATTTGTGCTTGTTACTAGCTTTTGAAGAGTAGGTGAAGAGTGTAAGACTTTGTTTTATAGCAAAATAATGAAAGAGAAAAACGAGCAAAAAGGCAGGAACGGCAGCTCAGGTAAAACTGAGGTCCTGCTCAAGTCTCTTTGTAGTCTAGGACTCAGCTGTATGTTGTCATTTCTTTTTCTCCCCTCAGCTTGCCCCATAGCTGGCTGCTCAGCTCAGGAATTGCAGAGCAAGGCAACACAAACAGAGAGACCTGGTAAGAAGCCAGGGACGTAGCACAGACTATTTTTATGCTTGACTGAAGGACTCATGGCTAGACGTGATTGCGAAAGGATGTTCTGGATTTTCACCCAAGAAGATGTGTTTCTTTATTTTAATTTGACTAAAGGCTGGCTGAAAACTAGGAACGTGACCACGAGCCCAAGTGACCTGGCAGGAAGCATTCACGTGTGCTTGTTGGATGTGAGCAGCTGGAAAGGGTGCACACGAAGTGCCCCATTGGCTTATGCTAAACTTGACAGTGCAATGCTGCACCCTGAGACTGCAGAGCAAGTGATGTGATTACCTGCACCAAGGCCTGCAAAGAGCTTCAGAGGATGTTGCTGCCTCAACCCCCGACAGCATGGCTCTGTGCTGCCCGTGCCCTTGCCGCTGGGAAGTATTTCATGGGAAAGTGTGTTTGGGGACCTGGAAGCACTAGTGAGATCCGCACCCAAAGCCTCGGGAGCCACTGGGTGGCGTATGAACGCTGGAAACATAAAGGAGCAGGATCCATGGAAAAAAAAAACACAGCAGAAATATACATAGATAATTACATGGGCTCTCTTTGGACCGGGGTGCGAGCAAGTGAAACCAACCTGGCATACATTGGGAAAGCCATGCTTCCTTTAACAAATGAAAGTCCAGATGATCAATTATCAAAGAGTAAAGTTCAGAGGCTGGAAAAGCAATTAGCTGATGAAAAATCACAGCACAGCTTCGCCTTTGCCGTGAAGGGTATGAACAGGGGGCTACAGTGGTAACGGCAATTGCAAAGCCCTTTTGCAAACAGGTGCCCAAAATCATTCCTGGTGCTTAAATACCTGCTGGCAATGGCCAGTTGTTTGTGCCTTGCTCAGCTGGGCACTGGTGATGCTACGGCTACAGTTATTTCAGCTGTGCTGATGTGTCAGGAGCACCGCGGGTCCCCCGGCACAGCCCTGCTCAGCCCCGCAGTGTAGGGTTTTCTTTTCGATAGGAACAGCCACTTCCAGGACATTGCCTTTGCTCACAGGGGCTGAGCACAGCTGGCTCACCAGCAGTTGGCTTTGCAAGCCGGCTAAAGCCGGGAGAGAGTTTTCAGCAGGAGTCAGGAGCTAGTGATACTTCAACTCAGCACCCGCCAGACTCCTCACATTTTCCTCCCCCATCTGGTTTGTCCCTGTCTGATCTATAACCCTTGCTGCATTTCATAGACTCCTTTCCCTCAGTTTAATGTGATTAAGAAAATATTAATAATGTTTCTATCCCAGTTTTGCTCATTGCCTGGAATTCCCCCTGCAGAAAAGCAAGTTCTCCCAGCCTCGTGCAGCTGGACCTGTAAATATTGCAGCAGAGAGATTCTTGGAGGAGTTACTTGTTTCCGGCAGGGTAAGACCACAGAGTGACAGAGAATAGGAGACACTCCAAACTGTGATGAGCGTCTTGAGACACATTTTATCTGGTTTTACCAAGTGTCCATACAAATGAACAAGAAGCCTGCTTTGAGGGACTTTCTTTTCTATGATGCTGGGGCTGGAATAGGAAAGTGCAGGGAACAGCACTAAGATAAATGATACTATTTTCAACTAATTCGGATAATCATTTGTTCTGAACACAGCAGCATCACTATGAATGCTCTTCTGCATTCATAGCATCTCTGAGAACCCAATATTATACACATGAGGATCTGACATGCTTTCCTGCTGTTCAGGCATCACACAAGTGGCAAAAGGCAGGCGAGGGCAGTTATCAGCCAGGCTGGGGCTATGTTTGCTTGCCAGAGTCGGTTGTCCACCTTCACTCCTTTGTGTGAGGTGGGATCATGAGGTATATCTGCTCTTAGCTGCCACTGATTCCTCACTGCTAGCCACCACCAAGACACTGGCAGGCAGTGGCTGTCCCCTGCCTGCAGATGTCACAGGACCAAGAAGGGGACTTTGGTGTGCAGGGAAGGGGAGAAGTGGTTAAGCAGAGCAGAGTGATGATGAGCTTGAAACATACTGACTCCCTTCTACCAGCTAAGGGAATAGTTTTCATCCATCCTGAAGAAAAGAAGGAATTGGAGGTGAACAGTCCTCTGCAGTTTGTCCATTCCCCAGTGAGCCATGGCTAGGATGTCCTGCCCAGCTGTGGGAAGTTCATGTCCCACCTCCATGACTCAGTGTCCCTCTGTGAGAGGGAGATCATCTCCCCAAGGGCTGAAGTCCTTACTGCCTGTGAAACATTTCACTGGTTTGTGAAACATAAAGGAAAAGTGCTGTGTGGTTTTCGTGAGCCTTGATAGAGCAGTAGGTTGGTGCTGTGGCTGCTCTTCAAAGGGATGCCTGGGAAACGACCAGGTTACTGGGAGGTAGCTGCCCTTACAGAGCAATGGACTAACACGCAAGCTCTGATGGAAAAACAATGCTCCTGCTGTGAGGGGAAAATCTCTCATCCCCTGGGAAAAGGGCTGGGAGTACCTCCTCACTGAGGTTGCCTTCCTGCAGAGGCATAAAGGTGCTGTCTTCCCCCTCCTGCAGATGGGAAGCTGAGGCAGAGAACAAAACTTAATTGATTTTCATCCATGACAGAGGAAGTCCTTGGTGAAAGGAGGCAGGCTTCTGCATCTGAGGTTAATGCCCTCAGTATCTCCTCTTCACTACAGGCTCTCATGAAGACTCCTGTAGTTTTGAGGAAAGTTGCTTGATCTGGATCAGGCTCAGGAAGCTTCATGATGCATTTCAAGTAATAATTGGCAGCAAAATAGGAAAGGAGAAAGCAAAGCCTGGCCCTTGAGCTCCTGAGCAGAGAGAGGGTTGCACACATCTCTTGGTCTGTGCAGGTTTCCTCAGTATTTAGCATTGATGTAAACTCTTCCCTCTGAGCAGCACCCAAAATGCCAGCTGGCTCCAACAGACTGCAGGAGGCACACGAGTGAAGTCTAATGAAAGCCCAGGCACAGCACCCCAAAGGTGACAGTCACCCCATCCTCATGTAGGATTGTGAGCTGCTGTTTCCTCCCATATTAGCAGAGGGCAGTGAGATTTCGGGGGTTTTCTCTAGCATTGGGCTGTCACTGTTTAGCTAAGCATCCCCTCCAAGTCACTGCAGCCTGCCTGTGGTTGCAGGGTTGATCATGCTGTATGGATCTTGAGTCAGCCAGAGAAGAAAAGGTCATTATTTCTTTTTTTTATTATTATTAATTTTTGTTCTTTATTCCTTTCAGGGTAATAAGGTTCTCCCCTCTCCAGTTTTGTAGTTCCCACAAGATTCTGCAGTCCAGGATACTCTGTCCTTAAAGACAAAATGTAAAAATAAGCAGAAATAATGATATGAATCAGAGAATATTACAGTTAATTGGCAGGACTGCCTGACTGGCCTCCCTCTGCACTGCCCAAGAAAGTGTCGATAAAACTAGATAGATATGTGACTTGATCCTGGTGCCTGAACACATTAGTCAATTTTAATCTTTTTATTTTGCAATAATTAAGGCATCAACTCTGCCCTTTCTGTCTGAGGGAAATATATATAATGCTTGGAAGCACCTGGGCATGAAAAATATTTTTTATTGATGTCTTTTCAGACTGTGCTTTGGCACAACATTGTCCACGAAGGCCCCAGGGCTCCCAGAGGATGCATTCCCACCCAGCACCAGTCCTAGGCTCCTGGCACCTCACAGCTGGGTTTATGGGAGAGCAGGGCTGGCCTGGCTATAGTGCTCACACAAAACTGGATTCTCTCTTCCTTTGCACCATCAGCATATGGCCCAGCTTTTCCTGGGCATTTGAATGCCTCTTCACTCCCCTTTAGGGGAGAATGCAAGCATGCTGAACGTGGCCTGAGGATTAGGTGCTCTCCAAAGATCTTAGGGATCAAGAATGGGCACCATTTTAGGTGAACTAGTGGGAAAGCTGAGTGGCTTTGTGTGCACCCTTGATGGCTCAGAGCTGGGCAGCATTCAAGTTTACCTCCATTTCTACACTGCCATAGAGCACCAGCCCTCCACCTTTGAAGGCTGAGATCCACAGCTCTGGGACTCTGAAAGGAGATGATGGTGACACCAGGATTTCTATTTGCGTGTATTACAAAACACATAGCGGTGCCTTCTATTTAAACAGCAAACATTTGCCAAACCACAAATGCCTCCTACGAGACTCAGGGTGCCCTCGGCTTGCACCTCAAATGACTCACAGACACGGGCACTTGCCACCTCCTGGGAGGTGCTGAGCAGTGGGTAGCATCACACCAGGAAAACTAGGCTGGGGCCACAGAGGTCCATGGCTGGAGGGTGTTGTAAGTGCTGTGTGCTGGAAGTGTGGGATAGCACCTGTTTCACAAGGTCTGGCTGAAATCAATGCTGTTAATGCCCTGCTTCCCTGGATACTAAATGCACCCACACAATGAGAAAGTAGCATCTCACTGATCAAAGCCAGTTCCCTCGCTTTTGCATCCACTTTGCTATTATTCACACCTCACGGTGCAGTCCTACATTTTTCTTGATCTGGATTACAAGTATTTTTAATGTTTACCTGCTTGGAGAAATAACACATTTTACCCAGTGATAAATCTACTTTTTATTTGTTCAGAAGGCCAGTTTAGATTACTAATTCAAAGATGATGAATGAATTAACTATTTGATGGATCAAACTAGAGCAATATATTCTCGGTCTTTGTTACACCAGGGAGGGTGCATAACAGGTTAGTCCATGGAAGATTTGTTTTATTTTAATATTTCTTGATTTCAAAACAATAAAATGCTGCTCATGGGTAAACTTCCTAAACAAAGGAGACTGCCAATGGGCCTGACAACGTTTCCTTGGTAACATTTCTTAGCTTTTACCCCAGTGATTGATATCCAAGGATAGCCATTTGCTTTCTGCAGAGGAGCAGGAGAATATGGCTCAATGATTCTCTTCCTGGCTCCTGAAAGCAGAGAGAGGAGAAGCAATCCACTACAGTTGATGTGGCTTTACTCATTATTTAAAAAAAACAAATGGAAAAAGGAAAGAGAAAAACCAAAAAAAAACCCCAACAAAAATGACGAAGGGGAAAAAAAAATAGGAGACAAATTGCACTTGGAACCTGATCCAAAAAATCCACTGTACTTCACAGAAAAACTCTGACTTCACAGGTCTTCAGACTAGATCCCTGAAGTGTGTTTAAGACTGACCTTAGTCTGAATACATTTCTCTGCTGTGCTCTTTGCTTTCTTTGATTAAAAACCTTTTGTGCAAAATTTCCTTTTTCTGTTTGTGCTTCCAGCCCCACCATTTGTGGGGAGCCTTCAAAACCACCCACTTTGAGAAATGGGCAGCCATGGGCAGCTGGGTCCTGTTTTGATTTTACACTAAGATATTCCCGAATTTAATGCAACAAAGGAAAATTGCATTTTCAAGCCCAGTCAGAGCTAGCAAAAAAGTGGATTTAGGTGTGTGAGAGAGATGTAAAATGCCCAAATGGTGCCACTCATGCCAAAGCCCTTTTCAGTCACACAAGTGACAACACTGGTGCAGTGATTCTGACTGCTACCAAAGGTGCCCAGCTGCCAGGGGTCCAGAGGTACTGCCAGCTTCAGTCAATTACAGCTCTGCATCAAACACCACAATGAGATTCAAATTATTCCTGACGACACAGGAAACAGCTTTCCCTCTCCAGCACATCCATGGCACTCCACTGTGGCTTGGGCTGGGTAGATGAACAGGACTTGGGTGACTTTGCAACTCCTTGACACAATCCAAGGATCTGGAGAGAGAGCTGGGAGGGCAGTGATGCTCAGAGGCAAAGATATTTTGGATCCATTTGCTTCTCCTTGGTCTCCTTTTCTTCTCCTTGGCCATGTCCCCAACACAGTTCCATTTGCAGGGGGCTGGAAGCTGTCATTATGGCTCTGTTTGTCATATTCTCTCCAGGTTTCTCTTCCTTGCTAAGCATTTTTCCCTGTCTTCCTCCTTTTTCAGATTTGAAATGAAGGTAGTTGCAGCTCTGCCCTTAAAAGAGAGGCTGCCAGCTTCAGCAGGGCAGCAGCAACATGCTTCTTCCACAGGGTTATGGGAAGAAATGGGATATGGCTCTCTGGACACCTCAGAAATAATTGCAGCCAGGCAGATTCATGTAAGAGTACATCTGGATTTTGGATGGCTGGATGTCTGAGAGGTTCTTCTTTCCTCTCTTTCTTGCAATTTATCCTGTGTGCTTCTATACTCCAATTTTAGCTCACTCCAAGCTTCCCCCAACCAAATGCCCGTTTCCACTCATGCCTCCTAAACCTTTCAGAGTACCTACAGGCCTTGTCCATCTTTTCTTTTCCTCTGCTACAGGAGCCCTCACTCCTTTGTGGCCCTCTAAATGCCACCATCGACTGTGAGGCCCTTGGTTGACAGCAGGAGACAAGCAGAGGCTGGTGTGGCCAGCTAATGGCCTGTTCCCTCAGCCCAGACAGCAGCACTCATGGAGGAGGTGGCCCCTTGCTGCTTCCACGGCTGCTGCGGCCAGAGGCGTGTGCAGCAGCTGGGAGGCTGAGGGAAGGACTGATGGACGCCTGAAGGACAAGCAGTGGGATCACAGCATGCCTCACTTCTGTCGGGGACGGGGCTAAATCGATGAACACACAACAAATCAATTCTGTTGGGGTTTTTGTTGGTAATGTGAGCTTTTCCATTAGGATGCTCACCAATGCTCCATTAATAGCTCATTCATGTGCCAGTGCTGGGTGGTACCCAAGGCCTGAGGAAATGCAAAGTTAAAAAAAATGGATAGTAATTGATCCAGAGAATTGTATAATCATATGATACAAGTGGCAGATTTTATTTTTGTAAGCTGAGTACCTTATTTCCTGAAGCCTGAGATACATTCACACACTATAGAAGCATTATATTACTTATAAAATTACCCAGTCCTTTTTATAATCCAGCATCAGTACAGCCTGTCTCAAATAACTCTTTTTAAGATGCACTCCACAGGCATATTGTGTACCTAATTATTTCTCTTTGTTTTTCTCCACTATTTATTTCATCCGGTGTCTCCCTCTTTCCAGTGACAAATTGTCTGTACTTGGAGAAATAAATAAAGCCGATTAATCCTTTAAGGACACCCTCCATGTCCCAGCTTAAGCACTCCTGTTGCTGCTTCTCTTTCCTGAATAACATACATTTCAGTGAATGGCTATTCAAGGCTCGGGGTACAAGACTGCTGTGGAGAAAGGAGGGCAGGGGGAATCTGTGGACCCCCTTCTTCCCTTGTGCAGGAGAGAGGCAGACGAGGGGCTCCACACTGTAGGAGGTAAGGAATGGACAAGATAACAGGGGTTTGTGCACACATTCCCACTCCAGGGTGAGGGGCTTCTTTCTCCTCAGCTGAGGATACATTTTTCCTGAGATCTGGGGGAAGAATGACTTGGTGGGCTGAGTTGGGACATGCTGCTGAGCATCCAGCCTGGTCCTGCCTGCTGACATCCGGCATCCTGCCTGTCACCAGGGCAAGAAATGTCCCTGGGGTGACATACACAGGAGCTTTAGGATCATCTCCTTCTCCTTTTCCTCAAGGCATCACCAAGCACAGAGGCTGGATCTCCAAAGTGGGGCTTTGTGATAATCTGGCAACTCCGAACGTAGGGAAGCCCAGGGCACTGGGGAGGGAAAAATAAAAAGAAAGGCAGTGGAAATCACTGTCTATCCTTCCTAGCCAACCAATCCTTCCCTGGCCTGATGCGTGGCCAGCAAGTTTTAGGAGACTCAGGGGTCTCTCCTCTACAGGTCAAGCCTCTGTCTATGTACCTGCATCCTCTCTGATACCCATCCGTGCTCTGCACCCACCATAGGGCTCAGTCCCTGGTGGCCCTGCCAGTTTCTATGGCCAGTTCTCTCCCGTGTGCCTACTCCCACTCCTCACTCCAACTGCAACAACCAGAAAAATAAGCTGGGCAGCCTTCTACTCTGCCAACCTGCCACCCCTTTCAGCTTAAGAGCATAACACACACACAGTCAAATGCAAACAAATGCATTGCAAAAGCTACATCACCTGCTGCAAATGGTTTCAATCTGCTTACAGCACCAAAATGTAACTTTGCTCATGTGCCACAGAAAAGCAGGAGTTTGCTGAAAAGCTGCAGATCCAGGCAAGCATCCTTGCATCATTTGGTCCATGCTTCACAGCTTTATCCGCTCTTATACAGATGGAAGGCATCGAGAAAAGTTAGTCTCTAGGAACAAAATACTATCTTCTGAGAAGATTTTGAGTAAAACTGGCTTGCTCCAACACCAGCTAGAACTGATGTGGTTTTGTTCCAGAAGTTTATAAATTACTGCTACCTCTGGTTTTTATGGGAATGGGCAGCCACTCTCCTGAGAAGGCAACTCAGTCTTCAGTGACCTGGTCCCAAATGTTGCACAGCATAGAAGAATCACTTTGAGAAAAGGCAGCATCCCAGGAAGAAGACTCCTCATTGCATTTGGACTATTTCTGAGGGCTTTGTTAACCTGGAAGGTGGGCTCAGGACTTTCTAGCCTAAGCAGAAGGTCAGGCTGACTTTTGAGAGAGAGGAAACTGAGTAAGGCAGCCCCTATTCATATCTGGGAAAAAGGATATGTGCTCTCAGCCTTGTGTATACAGCCTGAATTAGTGAAGCAAGGCTTCTGTAAATCATCCCCTTCCTTGCAGCTCTGTTTTCCTCCAAACAATGGAAATGAGAAACTGGAAACATGCTGATATGATAAGCAGGGGGATGAGGACAGGCAAGGTCAGAGGTACTTTTATTACTGTCTTCCTGAATGTAGACATCCATTCCTTATTTCTCTAAAAGCCAGGGAAGGACTCAGTTTAAAGAACTGTCTTAGCTGTGTCAGACCCTTGTCCTTTCTACCTGGATGCATGTGGCTTGTAACTAAGGAAATTAAACACACTGCAGCCTGTGATGTCTTCTACTGAAGAGCTAAGACTTCTGGGAGCTGGTTGAAACACAGGACTTCCATTCTGCAAGAAATCTTGACATTTGCAAAAGTTTGGTTCAACAGGAAAAATGAATAATTTTCCCCCTGAAAAGGAAAATCTGTGGGGAGGGAAAGAAAGGGAAAAATAATTGCTTGGAAAACTCCTATTCCTATTTTTTTTATTTTTTTCCCCAATGCAGAACAGAGGAACAGCTGTCTCTGTCCCCTGAGTGTCCCTCCAGCCATGAGCTGAGCAGATTCAAATCCTGGTGAGCTTCTGCCAGCGCCAGAGCTCCTGTGGCTTTGGGCTTCCCACGGCAGAGCTCAGCCAGCTGGGTCTGGGAGAGACTGTCCTCACAGCAGCATCACCTCGAGCTGACAGGGAACCAACCCTGCTGTAGCTGACCTGCTTCTGTCACCTGATTTCACTTTATCTATCTCACTCTCAAGTTTGGGAGAAAAGTTTGTTGGCAAGAAAATTCCTTGCTAGACTTTCTTGACGTGTTATGTGTCATGCAGTCACTCCCATGGCTGCTACCTAAAAGACCCCCAGTAATATTTATCTGAAGGGAGGAAATAAAACTCCATCAATGCAAACTGACACATGGTTGTGTCAGAGCCCTGAGCCTCAATCCTCATCTGTCGAAAAGGGCTGTGGTGATGGCACTCGTGAGTGCTGAACGGCATTGTACTGAGATGCTGGAAAAAACAACCTGTTAAGATGACTGGCTCACTGCTCTGCTCAAAATGGCAACGTTTGAACAGACAACACGCTCACAGATAATTAAGCCAGGGAAGTGTAATGATATGTGAAACTGATTTTTATTAATACCAGACTGAATTGCAGTCTTGTACAAGGACGAGAAATCTCCATGCTCCTAGTAATGGGGATCAGAGCCTTAATGATCATTACATTACTAAAACTGTACACTAATACCACAGCAGGTCATGGGGCTAAGAGCATATGCTTCTTTCTTTGTATTACATGCTTTTATGTCTTCATTTACTCCACCAATTCTCTCATTATTTCCTCCTCATCTGCTATTCACAGGCGTAATTTCTGCGGCTGACATTCCCCTCCTCTCTCACTAAGAAACAATCGATATTACATCATCTGCCTCGCCGCAATGCCTCGTACACCACAAGACACATTGGAGCAGGTTCCTCTGGGACTTGTTTTCCAGCCCTGCTCCATCTGAATCAGTAGGGAAAGGAGGATGCTATGCAGAGCCCTGAGGTGTGGCTGGAGCAGAGCTCGGGCAGCATGGTGACTGGCGCTTCAACCTCACTGCCTGCCTGTGAGAAATCCATATGCTGCCATTTGCTCTTGTAGCCTGCCTTAATAAGCTGTTAATGAGGAAAACAGTGTAACAAATTAATTGAGTCCACCCATGAATTAAAAAGGCTGATGATGTAACTGAGGATTTTCCCCAAGGTAACAGAGCAGATTTTTTTTTTGTTTGTCTCCCAGGAAAAAAAAATAATCAGATGAACATGTATTAGTACTTATAACCTAAGTAAAAGAGCGGCAAAACCTGTCCATCTCCACTCAGAAAATGTGTATCATTGGAGTGGCATGACCGTTCTCACAACTCAGTCTCTTGGCTGTGTCACCATAAATTGCTGGGTGATTAAAGCCAGCTCATTTCTTACAGTGCTGTTTGGCTTTGAGGTGCTGTCTTCTGCTCTTTCATGCACTGCTGTCTTGTAACAGGGTCATATGAAACAGGGACCTTGTATAATTTCAAAACATATTGTCAGCTGGTTCAGGGCGGAGAACTCTGCAATTTTTTTCCTTGTGTATTTTTTTTTCTTTTCATTTTATTTCCTGATTCAATACTGCCTGTCTTCCCTTGCTCTATCTAGCTAGCATTTCCTACTCCTGTGTGGTCTGCAAAGGAAAGCTATCTAACTCTGAAATTTAATAAAAGCCTCTTAAGAGATTTGGGACTGCGTAGGAGAAAGAGAGATCTTTAAAAGCAAACATTACTGCTAGGATGTACATGTAGCTTAATAGGATTTTCTCCTTTGAAAAGAATATGAGCTCTTAATAAGAATCTTCTGTGAATCTGATTTCTTAATAAGACAATCTGAGATTAAGGAACAATGGGAAGATTTTATATATTTAGGTATACATCTAAACACATTTTGGGTGTTTTCAGCGAAAACTGTGTCAAAAGATATCCCACGTCTTAACAACATTGAGTTGGGAATGTAATTTTTTCAACATTTTATTTCTGAACACCATTTCCTCATCCTCTCTGCTGTTTTGTCTGTAATTTGCTTTTGCCTTTACCCAGTCTCTCCAAATTTCTTTCATCCTTCTGTCATTTCTTTTTTTTTTTTTTAATTCTCTCAGGCCAGGCTGCTTCTTTCTGCAGGATGACTGAAAGGAGTGCGAAAATGAGTCGCCCAAGTCTTACTCACAGTTTCCTCTGTGTTTGCCCTGCATTACTGGGACAGACCAAAGCTGTACAGATGAAAAGGAGCCCACAAGCTACTCTGAGTAAGTTCCTGTTTAGGATCCTTTGGTGCCATACATGTTTTTTCCTAAAACAGGATGCTCTAAACCAGCAGCCCCTGTAAAAGATAAGCAATATAATTATAGCACTGAGATAAAAGCAGAAATGGCTCTCAGACAAAACCGCTGACGATTAGATCAGAAGTGATGTGAAAGGACACCCACTGAGGAAAAAGGAACTTGGCACTGATAACATGAGGCACTACCAGACAGACCTCGGAATATCATTTCCTTTTTTTTTTTTCAAAAATAAAAAGCCCAGAAGCTTGTATCAAAAGGACTCATGGCTCTGTATGGCAGGTGTTCCTTCCCCTTTTTTGGTCCTCCTTGAATCCAGGCCTGGTCATGTTCTGATATTGTGTAGATGAGGTGTAAAAGAATAGTGAAAAATGCCATATTTTAAAATACAATTACTGCAGCATGTCATAACTAGAAAGAATGGCAAGGAACATCAGAAGGGTCTTGACACAGCAAGATAACTGGGCAATATTATGGCAAACGAAATGGAGTGTAAAATCTCCAGGAGGCAGTGCAGAATGGGAGAAAAAATTGTCCGCAGTCACTCTGAGGAACGAATATATTGGAATCATCAAGGGAAGTGAAATGAAAGTGGCTGCTGAGTGCTGGTCCAAAAAGTAGTTGAAGAGTTGCTAAATAGTAAATGGAAAGTGTTACTGGATAAGGCTGACACAATGATGTAATTAAATGATATGACTGACCTTTAGATGTGCATATTACATATAGTCTTTGCAAATAATGTAGCAGGAAACAGAAGAAAGTTCAAGAAGGCTGGGGGGAATGCAGAGGCATGGGCAGGTTTCCAAAGAGACACGAAACTTCAAAATCACTGGTCCTAGAGTGAATATAACAATGAGAGAAAAGAGAGATGAGGCCTAGGAGAGTTCTTATTTACTTGTCCTCAAGCCTGAATACACTAAGAGGTGGCTTAGGTGCAGGTGACACCGATGAAGTCACATTGTGTGGCAGCTGAATGAATGCAGCAAAGCTGATTGCCTCTCCTCCAATTGCCAGCAGTACCACAAGAGGTGTAAATTTCCTAGCTCATTTTTCTGTCGAGCAACTTAAGCCCATGGCACAACCTGCCAGCAGGGACAAGCCAGGCTGCGACCTCCTCAGATCAGAGTGGTTGCAGGAGTGCAGTGAGGTGGAGACACTCAGTTCCGTGGTGGCTGGGGAAGTTCCAGCACCACTTATTTCTTCTTAGCACTGAAATGAGCACCTCTTTTTCTTAGCCTACATTTGAAGATGTGCAACTGCATTTAGAAAAGGAGGGGAGGGGAGGGGAGGGGAG
>WEKY01054372.1:0-12005 GCA_013390045.1 Picathartes gymnocephalus
AATGTCATTTAGGTACTTTCAAATACACATCATTTTTGAGTTTATAAGAAAAAGGGTTGTTGTCAGATAGTCACCCTCCGAGTACAGCTGAACATTGTCTCCGTGGTGATACCTCCCAAATAGTGTATCAGAGAAAATACCTCTTCCATCATGGGAAAAGTTGTCTTTATTGCTGTATCTCCTGAGTTTGGACTTATTTGGTTAATTAACCCTGTTCCCATCTGCGGTGGGTTGACCCTGGCTGGATGCCAGGTGCCCATGAAGCTGCTCCATCACTCCCCTTCCCAGCTGAACAGGGAAGAGAAAATAAGATGGAAAGGACTCGTAGGTTGAGATAAGATGGTTTACTAAAGGAAAAGTTAAAGTTTGCATGTGTACAAGCAAAGAGAAAAAAAAATGTTTATAATTTACTTCCAATTGGCAAGCAATGGCAGCCACTTCCTGGGAAGAAGAGTTTCAGCAGGCATAGCATTTGCTCTGGAAATGTTACCAATAACAATGCCCCCCTCTTCCTTCTCCTTTCCTTAGCTTTTATATCTGAGCTGATGTCATATGGTATGGAATATCTCTTTGGTTAATTTGGGTCAGCTGGCCAAGTTGTGTCCCCTCCCAGGGTCTTGCCCACCCCCAGTCCCTTGATGGGGGGATATTAGAGAGACAGTGCTGATGCTGTAACTGTTCTGCTCAGAAGTATCCAAAACCCTGATGTGTTATCAACACCTTTCCAGCTACCAATGCAAAGTACAGCACTTTGAGGGCTGCTGNTGTAGCAAGATAAAACATAAGACCCCCTAATTGTATGATCAAGTTCTGCCTTAATAGATATCATAGTTCTTTTCAAGAATTTTGAGACNTACAGCACTTTGAGGGCTGCTGTGAGGAAAAGGAGCTCCAGCTCAGCCTGACCCATTACACTTTTACAGTTTCTGTCTTTCTCAATGGCATCTTAAAATGCATTTCTTGAGCAGCTCTGCAACTTCTTGCTGCTGGACTGCTTTTCTTCCATTTTGGCTTTGCACTGACTGAAAATTGCATTAAGATCAGTATTCTTAGTGAACCAATTTCAAACATTCTGTATGTCTCAGAAGCCCATATTGCTGGCTTTGGTTTCCTTCCATTTACTTTGGTCAGTTGGATGAAACCACAAATATCTTCAATCCTTATTTTACTAATCAAGAGCCCCATCCAAACATCTGGGGTTCTTTTCTGGATTTAGGAATGGAATGCATTAGAGATAAAAGCTGAACCTAAAGTGAATCCCTCAAATTTAACAGCAGATGAGATGAAGCCTTTTGAGATTTTCTTAACCAGTAAACCTATAATTTCCTTAGAGGAATTTTGATCTCTGCTTTTCCCAAGGGATAAATTGCCTACAAATTCTGTCATAACATCTTTGAGTTGAAGGCTTAATGGGCTTTGCAGGTAAGTCAATAGTTTTTTCTTAAAATTCTTAAGAAGCAAAAGGAAGGGGATGGGAGAAAAGGGGAGTGAAGTGGATGCAAGACAAGGCAAGGGACCACCAATGCAAACCATGCTTTTTTTGGGTTTTTTTTGGCACAGATACTGTAATCAGGTTTGCATTCACTGTGGGAATTTTTGTTGCTGGGATTCAAGAAGTGACCCTTCAGAAAATTCTATTTTCCTCACCCAAAATTTATGTTAAACAATGAAAGATATGCATGACATCATGATACTACCAATTTCAGTCATTAAAAATAGATTTCCTATCAAGTATATAAAAAATAGATATAAATGTTCCCAAATTCTGTGTTACCCCTATGAAAATGCAAATACTCCTTTATTGTCTAAGCTTTTGTTTTTTCATCCACACGGCTAAAAATCAGAGGTAAGTACAGATCAACAGCCAGATGTATGACTTTTTATCCATGTTTTATGCATACAATAGTAATCACTTAACACACATAAAAATTCCATTAGTTCTTATACAAATTACATTTCCTAAAGACAGGCTATTTTTAAACAGATACCTAAATAAAAATGTGTGCACCTGCCAGCTTAAAAGGCCACCGGAAGCTATCACCATGTAAAGCACCACCTACAGACTCAGTTTAAAACAGGACTGCATTTAATACCTGTAATGTATTTAATTTTGCATTTTGTTTTACTTGTTTTCTAGCAGTTGCATGTAGCTTTTTTTCTTTAATTGACTATTTTCATATTATATATATAGACCATCACTAAATACTCATACAGAGTTGCCTAGGTTGATCCAGTCTAGCAGGAAAAGTCAGTCAAACCAATTATTTGATACCTGAAGTAAACAAATTCTATTTAAAAAAAAATCTAAGAGACAGTGAGATACAGACAAACACACAAGTTTGGCTGGCATTTGTGGATCAAGTTAAACTCTTTCATTCTTATTACCAAGGTATTTCTACTTTTCCTCGACACTGATGAATTTTAACCATCTGCCATGGTGGTATCTGCTTGTCCAGTTCTTACTGGAATAAGATAGAGGTACTTGTGCAAAATGCATTTAACCCATTTCAGATTTTTACTTTAAGACTAAAGAAATGGCTCAGGCTACTACAGAATCATTTTAAGGAACATTTATTTGCTTTCTTAGTCAAAACACTGTAGCAAGATAAAACATAAGACCCCCTAATTGTATGATCAAGTTCTGCCTTAATAGATATCATAGTTCTTTTCAAGAATTTTGAGACGTTAATTTTTTAAATATTTTAGATGAGAACTCAATATTTTTCAGGCCAAGAAGACTAGTTTGTTGATAATATTTAAATTATGATTGCATCTGTTTCTTTAAAATATAGGCTAAGAAATTTTAAAGTTTCTTTAATTCACCACAATCTTTCTATAAGTTTTAAAATACAGATGTTTTTTCTGCAGTTGTGTAGTACTTATTTTGACATATGTTTTTCTGCCTAGATTGTTACATTTAATATGAAAAGGGTTTTGTTTGCTTGTATTGTTTTTAGGTTGAATATTACAGAAAATTTCTTTCTTCCACCCTAACTTTTTAGAATCCAGCTGAAGGCTAAAAACTGAGGATTTGTTCCTCTGCATAACTTAAGCAAAAATGTGTCCTGCTTCAATGGAACATAGGTGATCTGACAGGGCAGCAGAATAATTTAGCATGCAGATTTTAGAAAGAAAATTCTTAAAGGCAATATACCCAGAAACTCTGGAAATGTTAATAAACGGTTCTTCACTCTAAACCACTGGTGACATTTGAGGCCAAAACCTTTTGCATTTTGATCTGCCAAGGTCAAGAAATACAGACTCACTTCCACATATTTCTTTCATATCTGGAAGGAGAGTCTAAGAAATTAAAATGCTCTTGTAGATATAGCTTTTTCTATTAATTCTTATTGCAATTCTTATGACAAAAAGAATCTTTACTAATAATTAATTTTGTCTGAGTCTGTGAAACCAACTAGTAATATCTTGATATTTTTCTGTAGTCTGAACAACCTTTCCACCTGTATGCGTTTATATTTATTGTCCAACGGTGATTGAGGCCATTCATTAAGAGAAGTATGTCTATTAATTTGACAAAAAGGTGATAACCTTGCCTTATTCTGGCTCAGGTATTTATTAATGACTCCCAGATATCATTTTCCAGTTCTATGCACTGCAGTATTTTAATATGATGGTACAACTTGGATAATACAAATGTCCTCGAACCATTCTTACAACTCCCAGTGATAGTGATGACAGTGCCCACAATGCTCTGTTAGATTGTTCTTGATGACTGCTCCAGCCAGCCTGCTTCATCTGGAGGCACTTTTCCAGGCATTTCAGGGCCTCTGGGCTCCTTCAGTCAAGTTGTATTTCTTGCTAGAGGGGATGTATTGCCACACAGCCCCCTAAACCTTTCCGATACCCGTGCTGCACAGGATTTGTCTGTGGGAGATTCATCCCTGACTTCAAAGATCCCTGTGTGAGTGACACAGGTTGGCACAGCCTGGCGGCATCCCAGAATATGTGTCCCAAACTTAGACAATATCATCTGCAGCAGCCCGAGCTCAGGGAAGGTTAGACGAGAAATTGGGAGCTTCAGATGCTCCAGTTAAAGGCATAAAAAGTTGTCACCAAGTGGGCAGTGGTCCTTTGCATAGTGTTGGTTATCTAGCCTGCCTAAAGGGCTGTGAGTGCTCCCCATCTCCATTGGTGTCAACACCAGCTGTATTTTTCCCATTGTTTTATGCATAAAGAGCAAGGCCCTGGTTATTTTGCCCTTTGTTTAAATTATTGAAGCTTCAGGTCACTGATCAGTTATCCAAAGGTGTTTATTTCACAGCTTGTTTGAACAGTTCACGGAAGTAAAGTAACAACAAAATCTGCATTACCAATATAAGATTCTTTTGAGTCATTAATGAAGGGCAACTGAACTAGTGATAGGAAAATAATATGAGAAAAGGTGAACGACCTGGGGAGCCTAGTTTCAGAGGTTTTAAGTGTAGCTGCTAAGACACTACATACATTCTTCCAAAGCTGCCACTCAGCCACAGAGCTTAAGATGGGAATTCATGCATATCTTCCTTAGTTATGTGTTAAAATTATACTTTGCTGCACTCTTCTCTAATCTGAAAGAACAAATTTCCTGAATGCTTGTTTTGATGGGAACCTTGAATCTGTTAAAAATGTTGATGCTGCTTTTCTCCCTGAGATTTTTTCCTTTAAAATATTTGGTGCTAGCTTAAGTATACAGATGTGAGGAGTTAGCTTTCCCTAGCTGGCAGGAAGCTGTATCTGCGCTTAGTTAGTATTTTCCTTTCAATCATACTTTATATACATATTTTCGAAGAAAGACTGGCACTTTAGTCACAGAACTCTTATCACTGAAGTCAGCCTTTTTGCCTTAGAGAGCACCATCGTGATATAAAAACTTGACAATAATGGATATAAATATTAAAAGCAAAAAGCAAAATGAAAAAAAAATGGAGAGAGTTAGATCTGAAGATGCAAACTGTACTAATGCTGTTTTTTTTCTCTGTGTCTATGTCATGGTTTCTTGGGATAGGAATCACTTGCACATGCTACTGACATATCCTTACTGATATTGTATGAAATTACTGAGGTATTTTTGAAAATTAAAAGAATTTAAAATATTCCCTTAATAAGATTGTATTTTTCAATTCTTTTTTGTTGTGATGGTATCAGGGAAAAACCCACAATATATGCTTTCTCTTCAATATCAGCCAATCCTGTTTTTCCTTTTTTTTTCATTAACTGAATCAAAGAAAGATTTAAAAATGCTAGAGAATATGTTGATGAGAATCTTACTGCCCACAATGCATTAAGAAGCTAGTGGTTTCTCACAAACAAGGGATCATAATAGGCCAATTAGTCTTGATAATAAAGACTGAAATCTTTTATAAGGCTTCCTTATATACTTTACCTCTGTTCAAGATGTTACTCAGATTCACATAAAGATATTTAATCTAGAAAACTTGTAAGAAGTTTGAGATTTCTTGTTTCTCATAGCAATTATTAAAAATGAAGCAGTGAATTTATGTCCTTGTAGGATGGTATCAATCAATATGAGCTAGTTCTCAGAATTCATCATTACAGAATGTACTGCAATAGTACCAGATAAAATACAATGAAATAACTGTTATTTTATTGATACATAATCTAAAGTTTCTAATAGCGGGTTTCCACTCCAGCTTCAGACACCAGAATGTATTGGTCCTAGATGTCTAAGCTACAATTACAGTCACTGGAAATACGTAGTTTGACTTAGCTATCCACACATATACATCCAGTAACATCATGTTTTCCTTGCACAGCCTGTCTGTGAGTAGAAATAGACTTTTTCCAATTTGACAAATAGTTCTAAAATGATGTTTAACTGGCATCTCTTTGACGTCAGGTCCATTTTAAGGACATGTGTTGTTTTTCATTCTGATATTTTTCAAATTTTGTTTCTATAATAACAAAAAATCCTCAGTATGAGGAAAAGATGTTAAATATTTTGTCTACCTTAAGGTAAATGCAAAATTTTAAACTACATTTCTTATTCATCTAATATGCTTATAGTGCAGAAGTGTAAAAGAGCACATGTAAAAGCACAAATGGAGTTCTTTATTGAAAGAGGTAGTCACTGAATCCCTCTTGGCAAAATTTTGAGAGTTAAAACACTTAGATAATTTTAAACACCTGCCAACTAGGCAGAAGCAATGATGTCACATCTCTCCCTATTCTATGACAAAAATACTGTCTTTTGACAGCCTGTTGGCGTCAACGGAGACGATCAGAATCATATGAGCTCTAGTGCAAAAAACAACTTCAAGACATTTATTTTCTGTCCCAATGGTATACTTTCATATGAACTCTGTCTCCCTTATATTTATTCATCTCTTTGGGCCACTGAAATTGAATATTGAATATCCAAGTCAGGTCTTTTTGTGCACCAGGAAGGTCAGACAACTTGATTACACCAGCTATAATCAAAGAGTATTCATTTTTTCATATCTGCTCACCATTTCTGTGAGAACTGAACTTTGCCAGAAACAGCAGGGTGGATGAACAAGTCTTTGGAAAAGAGTAGTGCAGCACTGGGTATATGCAGCATTTGAGGAAAAAATATTCTCTATTACTTAAAAAAAATAAAAACAAAACAAAAAACAACTCCGAAAAGATTAAAGTGTGGATATGTTTATTAACTATAAATTAAATGAATTTTTAGCCTATGCAGAAACAAAGTGAGAAAGCTAGTGCAGAGGCAGGTCATCATGTGTGAAAAAAAGTTAAAGCTCATACCAAGCAAAGCTGAGCTTTCTTGTCAGTTTTCATTCAGCTGCACTCATCTATAAAAGAGCTATTAAAAACATCCATTAGCTGTTAATTTAGAATACTTCAGACAGCGATCCCTAAACCTTCATTGATATCTTTCCAACAACCTCCTAATCTCTGAAAATTGTTGGCAAGAACTTCACTGAATCAGCCAATCATCAGTCCTGGCTTTCATTATATGAGTTAACACAGATGCACGACCTGCAAACACTTAGAAGAAATACAGATCTTCCTTTTTCTTGAAAGGCATACTTACAAGCAGAATTTGATTTCATGAATGGAACTGCTTCTCTTATCTACGTCATCTCAAATTAATGTCAGAAAACCAGCACATAATGGCAGTAAAGCCAGAAACCATCTATGTGCATTTCAGAAAAATAAAGTCAGGAATTATTGCTAAAACACTGTTAAAATCTTTAATTTCCCTCTACTCTGGATATTGCTACTCACAAAAGCAAGCAAAGAAACAAGCAAAAAACAAAAAAGCAAAGCAAAAAACCTCTCTGATGAACTAAGTAAGTTTTTATGTATTGTGATTTTTTCATCATCCTTTCCTAGACAGACAAACCTCTTTCCATGGATTCAACCAGGAATGCACACACTGACTTTAAAATGTGTTATCAATTGACAGGCGAATAAGGTTTCAAATATTTTTGTGGGTCTACTTAAATTAGGCACAAACATTGACTTTGTTTAATCTGGACCATATCTTTTATGTTAATAAATAGTAATACATGAGCATTGCAATTCATACATCAATCTGAGCATTTATTAGTTTAAAATGTTTCCTTAGACCCTAATAACCAATTCCTATTTAAAAGGACATTTTCCTTCATAAATTCTAGCTATCTGCAAAGACAATTTTAGCAAAAAATCCCATCCGATGGAGGATAATTTGCTAGTTGCCTCAAGAGCCCACCTTCCCTCACATGAGGTTTGTTTTTTTTTTGATACAACATTCCTATGGGTATTGCAGGTACTAAAGTGGTTGTCTTTGTGACCATCCTGCTGCCTTTTGCTTCAGGAAACAGCCCCCAACACACTGTCAGTTTGATTAGTTTGGAAAGGTATTAGAACTTCTGAATACAGAAAAGTATGTAAAAAGTAGAAAAAGCAGACTTCTCTTGCTAATTCAAAATATTAAACTTGGAAGAAAAATATTTAGAACAGCATTTAAAAAGATGTGGAAAACTATGAAGACACAGACAAAATTCTAATGAACAGATGAGGAATATTTCTAAGAGATTCAACCATGACTAAGATTTTAAGATGAAAGTTCAAAGAGGCTTTTTTTGCTTTGAAAAAATTATGTATATAGATATGGAATTTAATCTTTCACATTATAATGTAGGGACACCATATCTCAAAGCTGAGAGTCTTTTTTAAAAGAAAAAAACAACTTGGAATGCTTTTTTAAGCTCAGCCACTTTGGAAAGACAGAAGCACAAATATACATTTATATTTGAAAATAATTTTGGACTTCAATTAGCATGGACTTTTTTTCATTGCATCACAAACTAAGCACAGTTGTTTGTGTCCTCCAAGCTAAATTTACAGAGCTGAGTACAAGAAATTCATGCAGAGCTATAAATATTAATCTGAATTACACACCAAGGATGTCCGCTAACACAGATTCAACAAACTAATGTGAATTTATTGCTTGTTTTCGTAGTCAACTGTACTAATGTAATTACTTATGTTCTAAGTAAGAAGATATGCAATAATTTTAAATAATCCACGTATTATCTCCCTACTTTTCATTACCAAGTGGGCATTAAAAAGTGTTGCATCTTGTGTAAGATAAAATGGAATTTCTTTGCTCTCTTAAATTTCTTTTTTCTTTTAAAACAGCAATTTCAAACATAAAGAACAGATACAGACCATTAAGGTTAAAATACGTGTGAATATGTTGGAGCTGTGTTCAGGGCATACTTTTTATGACATACACCATATTCCCCAACCTTAAAATTAAAATATGTCTCAGACATAGCTGCAGATTAACCTACAAAGCAGCCATTAAAGTGCAACATGATTCCTTCTTTCTATTTACAAATATTCTTGCTCTGGCTTACAGCCTATCAGAGGTAGAGGATCTTATTTTTCTTAAATCTATGGATATAGGATACCAAGTGAGTTGATTTTCCCTAGCAATATGTCCATGGAAGATGTTGCAAACAAACTCATTCTTAGACACAGGTCTAGAGGAGAAGCCATACCAGGAGCAGCTGAGGTCACTTGGTCTGTTCAGCCTGGAGGAGACAGAGGGGCGACTTCATTGCAGTCTACAGGTTCCTCATGAGGGCCAGTGCCAGGACAGGCACTGATCTCTGTGGTGACCTGTGATAGGACCCAAGGGAACAGCATGAAACTGTGTCAGGGGACACTTAGGTTAAGCATTAGGAAAGGTTCTTCACCCAGAGGGTGGTTGGGCACTGGAACAGGCTCCCCAGGGAAGTGGTCACAGCACTAAGCCTGAAAGAGTTTAAGAAGCCTTTGGACAAGGATCTGAGGCACATGGTGTGACCCTTAGGACTGCCTTGTGCATGGCCAGGAGTTAAACCCAATGATCCTTGTGGGGCCCTTTCATCTCAGGATATGCTATGGTTCTATGATTCTTATTACATGCNTCTATGATTCTTATTACATGCTTTTAAGATAAATTGCAAGCCTTAAATTAATGAAGTAAAATCAAAAAGAAAGTAGTGATAGTTCAATGAAACAAAAACCTCAGCACTGAACATTGCAATGACACTGAATAGTGGCTATTAGGCAGCACCAGAAAATTATCTGAGATGAAAGAAAAAATCTCAAAAAAAGAGAAAGTATTTGGAATACAACTATTATAATCCAAGAGAATTTGGTATTTCTTGTATGCACATAATTACGTATTACTTTGTATTTTCTTCTTACCCTTTCTTCATAACCTACCTTGCATTTCATATATCCAAATGT
Source organism: Picathartes gymnocephalus (assembly GCA_013390045.1). Classification (NCBI taxonomy): domain Eukaryota; kingdom Metazoa; phylum Chordata; class Aves; order Passeriformes; family Picathartidae; genus Picathartes; species Picathartes gymnocephalus. The sequence continues at coordinate 9,733 of WEKY01054372.1, forward strand.
GGGCACATCAGGAAGCTCAAAATGTCACTGGATATCTTCAAAACATCATGAAATCTATAGCCTTTAATATCAGATAAAAAATAATATGGAAATTACAATATAGGTGCAAGACATAACTGTTTGAAATACAAATTTATTACTAACATATATTTTATGCTCAGTTGTGTCCGTTATTTGTGGGTGCAATTACTGTGACAGTGGTGATAACTCCTTTTTCATGAAATCATATTTGGTTTCTATTACTTAGTAAGATTTGGAAACAGCTCATGATCTCCCATGAGATATGAAATCTTGGCAAATTTATATAAATTTGACAGTGTCACACTTATTTTTTGTTAAATTCAAACTTGTGTCTAATTGAAAAATCAGATCCAATGTGGATTTTTTTTAATATCTCATATGTATAAAAATGCATAAATACATCCATATGTATTAATCAAGACGATCATTTAAAGTTGACTCAATAATTGAGAAATGCAATAATAGATCATATCTTATTTTTCACTTCCTTAACTGGAATGGAGAAAGTCCTAACTTAGGAAAACAGACAGTTTGTTTTCTTGTGTCTTATTTTTCCTTCACAGTATGTTATGCCAGGTGAAAACCATTTTCTACATAAATCTGTTTCTCCAGGATATATGGTACTCAGAGGAAATAAAATCTCTTGGGTCCCAGCTTCAGACAGCATAATCCTGGTGAAATCAAAAGAACCATAGCAAATTATGTCTGTAAACGATCTGGCTCAATTGTACCTGAAGATAAAAAGGAAGAAGTGTTTTAAAATATTACACAGCCATTCAGAGGTACATACAGGAATTACAAAATAGTTGCTCCAGGTCTTATTTAAATGGCATTAAACACTTAATGCTGCAGACATCTTTCTGACAGATCACCTTTTCAGGCCTTGACAGCTCCCACGTGCCCAGTGAAACTGCTTGACGAAATATAGGCTATAGAGACAGTGCAGTTCATCTGCTGCAGTTATCAGTGTGAAATAACAGCATGGACTGGCAGATGCTATAGAATTTAACTTCTAATGATTCCTTTATCAGTACCAGTATCTACTGAACTTTTATGTTTGATTTCCAAGCCATACAACAGTACCTCCTTCTACCTTTTCTGCTTGTTTCTTTCATTTTCTCATCCAAATTGCCAGTTACTTCATAACTGCCACAACCTATTAATTGACTTTAACCTCGAGTGATCCCTGATGTTTGTCATAGTAAAAATGTTCAGATCATAAGTGCCCTAAGTTTAATAAGGGATACCAAGGTGAAGAGAGGCAAGTAGAGGCTACATTAATTTTCTTGGAGTGATAGAGGTAAAAAACACTTTATCTTCAATTGAAGACATGACCTGAATCTCTACAGAGCCTTACATTATTTTATGACCTGCTCTTAAAGCCAATACCAGGTGAGTTCAGCATCCACTCATATCCCCCTCTAACATGTGATAAAGTGATAGAAATAATTAATACTAAAAACCAGTGTGAACAGTACTTGAGATGAACACAAACAATAAAGAAGATCAAATAGAGAGACAGACAGAAGAACAGGAGAAAATAAACTTATTTATTAGAGGAAAAAAAAAGGAGATTGATGTTCGTTGGCTCGGCTGAGGGAAGCACTTAAGCATACACAAAAATTCATCTATATTAACAGGCAAGTTGAACTTGCAAGCAAGTTGCAGCAAGCTTAGGCTTCAATGGACGCTACGCTTGGGTTCACTCCAGCACCATCCTGAACAGAAAGAAGCCTTACATTGCCAGGTTCTCCACAAAGCACAGCTGTCCATAAGCCAAACACTGTCTAGGCTGACCTCTGCTTCCAGAACAAAGCTGCTCTGGTGTCTGCATATATGTGTTTCACTGCAGCAGACAATGAGTGAGACCTGGGACGTGCTTCAGTATTGGAGTCAAGACGTCTCAGATGATGAAGGAAGGACTAAAGCATCTGTATTACCAAAGTTTATGTGAAACCAGAGAGAAAAAATATCTTTGCATTAGGAAGCTGCTGACTGCATGCAGGGGACTGTTGTGTCCTTCTGCACAGCAGAATAGGGCTGTAAATTGCTAAAGGTGGTCACTATTTAAAGTGAAACACTTTTCAGAAAAGAATCTCATGGAATTACATGCCTGTCTTAAAAAAGACAAGGTTTAGCCAGTGTGGTTAAACTTGTCTGACAAATGAGTATGTAATCAACTGCAGAAGATGCAGGTGATGTGGTGAAGGAGAGAAAATGAAAGGTAGAGCTCCCATTAAAAAAAAAAAAAA
>WEKY01054372.1:12070-44416 GCA_013390045.1 Picathartes gymnocephalus
AAAAAGGAAAGCAGTATTCAGCTCAAAGTTATGTTTGAGGAAAAGGAGACACCAGTAATTAGAAAAATCATCAACATTATCCCATCCATTGTTTACAAAGTTGAACTTTCAAAGATGGCTTTGATCTCCAAACTTGATGGTATTCTAAGAGCTGGTTTTCGTTGCCAAGGAGCTCAGCCTGCATTGTGTTGGGCTGTGGGAGAAGTGTGTGCTGTTCTTATCCTTCAGAGCTGGAAGGGAACCTGGTGGGAAGAAAGGGACAATAAAGAAAAATAATGCTTAGGAAATCCACAGTGTAAAATCAGCTGGGATTTGCTCTTTCTGATGCATATCACAAAGGAAACCATCAGTTTTCTCCAAAGATGCTATGAGTATGTCCAGAATGACGTGATTTTGTGTTCCCGAAATGGAACTCTTAAGGGACACCCACAGCACTAGCACTGGCCATGGCTGGGAATCAGAGAGCTTAGGACTACTCAAGTAGCTTCAGGAAGTCAGTGCTCTCATGCAAAAAGGACACCTAGGAAAATATTGAATCACCAGCTTGACGTACAACTTAATACTTGTGGCAATGACTGGGTAGCAAAAGGGACTAATCCCTGCAAGCAGTTGAAATGTTGAGGGAAAAAGATATCTGCAAGAGATGAAAATATGTTGCAGGGATCAGTGGACCCCAAACCCTGAAACTGCAAAGGAATAACATTTACATGGCGAAGTGGAATTCCAAATGTATTACATCGTACAGTTTATTCATTAGTAAATGGATACTGGAGAGAGAATCGCAATTCAACTCAGTTCACAACAATTTTTCCTCTGTGTCTCTGGCATAGTAAAAGCTATGGTTTTGTTAGGAATCTAAAGCTTCTCAGAAGCTTTTATTATCACTGGTATGCTGAGTTTTAAATGCCTCTAAAAATGTTGAAAGAAGAAAACAAAATGAAAACAAAAATCAAGTTTTAATTTTTCTTGTTCTGCATCTGCTTTTAATGTATGATTAGAGTATAAAGATATGTAAATTTCCAAGTTTCTGTCCTTAAGCTTATTTAATATAAGAATTTAAGTGAGTAGATCACTTGCATCCCCTTGTTGTTCCTCCAACGACCATTCACTGTATTCCATGACAAGAAGTTGCACAGCTTGCCTTCCAGATTTTTAAGGGAGGAAATTTTAGTCTGTAATATTTACATGATTTCCCTTATATTCTTCCCAATAGAGAGACACACTATTTGAAAAATAGCTATTGCAACTTCCAAAATTATTTTCAGGAACTTTGTGAAAGTACTGAAGTTAATTTAATCAGTCAGTTTCCATTTATTAATCAGCTCTGAAAAAACAGTGTTACAAACCAGGCAGCAGCAGCTAACTATTCTAGCAGTCTCTGCTGTCTGTTGTTGCATAGAATGAAGATGCAATTAATAATGAGCCTGACTCCAGGAGAATAGATATTCACCTAAGCTGGGAGGATAGAATCACACCTTCAGTGATTTAAATATATGTACTGTAATGTCATAAGGACACTTGAGTAGGAAGATTACTTCTGTTGAGATCAGAGCTGTTTTTCTAAATAGTATTTTAAAATTGTGGCCCACCAGAAGAGACATCCTACAGACATTTCCAGTCTCTGCCTCAAGCCACACAAGAAAAGGATGCGTAGGATGCATTATCTGTTGGTACCTCTGGTATTCTGAAAGGAAACTTCTTCTTTGCTGACATATGGGAAAGATTTTCCCTCACTCCCCTTGTTTACTCACAGGCTCTTCCTCTAGCCTCTGGCTGTTTTTTCCCAAGATTTCCATCCTGAGTACGTCCTTCTTTGAAATTTGGAACTGCAATTATGAAACTTGCAAAGTGGACCTTAAAGGGGAATAAAATTAACTTTACTCCCTCCACAGGTGGGTGGTTACTTGGCTGACAATATTTGGCTCATTTAAGAGTTCATTGAAAGACTACCAGCTAAAAAAACTTCCTTTCCTCCTTATCTAGCAGAATATGGCTTTACACAGATTTTAGAGCATTTGAAAAAACTTCATTTAGGATTTGCACTAAAAATAGTCACAGACCTGGAAAAGGGTAAGGGAGTGGATGTGCAAAGAGGAAAAAAGCAGCTGCACAACCTGCTTCTGCAGCACTTGGTCTGACAGAACGACTTCTTGGGGCAATGGGGCACTGGGAGGGCTGGAGCCTCTGTTTCAGTACTGGGGCATGCAAGGACTGCACACAAGAGATGTGGCAGCCCAGCAATGTGACACACGCCCAGGGCTGGTCACTTACAGAGAGGATGGATGGTGTAATATCCAATACTCTTTCTGAATACCTCAAGCAGATATACAGTTTTTTCCTGATATATTCTTGTCTACCACAACTACTAAAGTGCAGAGCTTATAACTCTGACCCTCTAGAACATTACATTCGACTCTAAATCACAAAGGCAGACTCAAAACTAGTTCTTTCACATGCTGGCAAATGAGCAAAATATAGAGTAAATTGCAACTACAGGAAGTAAGGATATTTTTGTATGGTTCTGGAACAATTCACTGACAAATGTAAAGGGAGACATGTATGGCTCTTGTAACCATGTGTTAATGGTGAAATACAAGAATTTTAATTTTACTGAAATTACAGTTGTCAAAATAATTGCATTAGTTAATTTAAAATTCTTCATTGGAGAATAGCCCAGGCTATATCTCTGTTGCTCAAAATGTTTTATTGTGTAATCACTGCACTTTTTTGATGAGCAATTTCTTTAATGTTATGCTATATATATGTATGGCAAAACTGTGAGTGATCTTTGTTTTTATACTGTACTGTGTTTTGCATATAAAATACATTATGCATATTCTCTCTCCCTGTCTCCAACTCCTACCTTCAGAAAGCAGAGAATGGAGATCCATTCCCTAGTGTCTATGATTGCTTTTTGTTTTGTTCAAGCCTTAGGACTTCTTTGTTTCCCAAACTATCCATCTGTAAAATAACTGTAACAATCTCAAGCATGCAGATACTTCAGATTCCTGGACTGAGGACTGACAGAGTGCATTAGGTACAACAGCCCCCACCTCCTCCCTTTGCTTCTGCTCTTTTCCTCTGTTACACTGGCAGCTTGGAGAATAATCAGGAATTATTTCTTGCAGGGGAATAAGCCGTCCTGGACTGCTTAAATTAACTTTATGCAGAAAATGGCCATGCTACATCACAGCCAGGCCCATAATGTCTTGATAGAAAAGGATGATAAGTAGTCCCTTTTCTCTGATGACATCTTTCCCTTTCTCTGGTTGCTGATCTGCTGTGTGTGCCTGCCTGCTTTATTCACACCAAATGGTACATTCACTTTCCTTGAGCTTCCTCAGAAAATACACTGACTTTTTTTCATGATACACAATTTATTGGTTTGTGTGTCCAAGGATGATCTGAATGATGTTGGTAATGGTTTTGCATTCCAGTAAGCTTAAAGATGGTGAATACAGATACAGCAGAAGTAATGGCTAATCAGGTAATGTGGTTTTGGTGTTTCTCTGTAGAGGAACAGATCTGCAATCAGCTTGTTTTATACTGGGAGTCATTTGAGGATGAGGACGTGGAGCTGACATAGCATGGTTCAGAAGAATATCCATGGTTTAGAATATTTTTTTCTGGTGTAGTTTCTTCATCTGATTAACACAGCAGACCATTGGTACTCTGTTTGGCTGTGTGCTGCAGAACAGGTGGAGCAGAGAGTATAACCTACAGTGGGAGGTGTAGGGAATGACAAAGAGACAGATGCAGACACAAAGAAGGATAAAAGTCCTGCCTGGGAAATCACACATAACCTGAAATTATGTGTTAAGTAGTGCACCTGATGGTGTTGTGATGCAAACTGTGATGCCATGTGGATTTGCACTGACTTACATCCTCTGAAGATTTAATCCCCAGACTATCAAACTGTTCACGCTGGAATGCCAGTACTAAACTAACCTTAGAGAGCTACAAAATGTGCGTTAACAAAACAGAAATCTGGAAGGCAAAGTAGTACAGCAATTCTCAGCAGCACACTATGATGTACACAGTCTGAGTGTGATGGAAACAGTTAATTGATAAATAAAGCTACTAAACATTGTCTGTGCATTTAGACAGTGCATTGAAGGGTTTCTCATTGTGCAGGGGAAATAGGTACACTTCCAACCACCCTGATTCACCCTTGGACATTTCATGACTATGTCTTATCGCTCAGTTGAGCATAAATTCATAGATTTTACGGTTAGGGGAGCTTGAGATGGGCTGCTATATTTTCAGCACTTAGTTCTGCCACTTCTTATTGGACCATCTGCTGTCACCTTAAAGAGACAAGTGTATATTATCAAGGTAAACATACAAATCATTCCAGCATTTGATATTAAAAAAAAAAGAGAAACCTTTAAACATATTGATCCAAATATGTCAATTATGTTACAGACATAAGTCCTTAAAAAAGAAAATAACATAAATATAGTCTATGCAGACTCATATAGGATATTTTCACCATAAAAATGTTTGCTGTTTACAGAGCTTTACAATTTATTTATTTCAATGAAAATAGAAGATTCATTCTAGTTCCAGTAGAATAATTTTAAAAGGAAGGAAAAGGGAGAAAATGATAAATTTATCACAATTATTTTAGAACTGAATGGTATTATCTAACACTATGATTAAAAGTCAATCTTTCAGGGACTGAGTGCATCTAAGAACAGATGAAGACACTATGACATCCATCTATGTGCACACAAAAGAGATTTATATACACAAATATATGTGCACACTTGTAGGCAGGCTTAATACATGCCATAGTTTCAAATTCTAGAAAGAGATACACATGACATTCATTGTTAGGGGAAGGATCATTGAACTTTGAAGCAAAACTAAATCTTTTCACCGTTTATATACATATTGGTACCTAAGACTCTGATAAAACTATGAAACAATAATTATTGTATATAGGGCCTTTAGCATGAATAAATCTGCTGACATGCTCCCTTCTGTAGTCTCCATCATTAACACCTTGATCTTTTACACACACACACACACACACACACACATACATATGCACAAATATATAATTTATCTGCAATCGTTGTGGTATTTGTTTTTCTTTTTCCCCTTAGAAAAAGAAACTTAACTGTAAGATAGATATACTAAGTCTGCTTCTTTCATAGATGCCCATTTTAATGGACACCTAATATAGGTGATTGGCAGATGACAGAAAAAGGTGGAAAAATAATTGTAAATAATAAAAATATAATAAATAAAGGTAAAATAAATAAAGGCTAAAAAGTGTATATTTGTACATAGAATGCTGCATTTTACCAAATGTATTTGAAATTAATTCCCTTTTATTGTCTAGATCAATACCATTGTGATCAGTACTGATTAAAATGGAAACACTTATAAACAAAATGCACTAAATTTTCTCAAATTAATTTCCCCACCTCCTAAACATTTAAAAAATAATCCACAAAAAAGTTTGAGCATCTTGTTTCTTTTGAGGCAGTGTAATCATACATATTTTTATTCATATCTGATACTACAAAAGCTACAGAAAGATTCTATTGTTAGTATGTACCATATTATTGGTATTAACACACTCTAAATATGTGGAAATCTCATCCCAGCGGGGTTTTCTGTTTAATTTGTTCCCCTGCGATAATTACAGTTTTTGTCTGAGTTGAGAGTCTTTTTTGTTAAGCTCCAGTGCTTCTGTGCAGTCCAACTGTTATGCTGAGAAGTAAATGAAAAATCCTGTGCTCAAAAGCAACGAAAATAGACCTCAGTACATTCATTTTCAGGTCTCAGCTCTGTGCAGAACAAAATGACACAGTGTGATTTTGAAAGATGATGTCCTATCGATGTTTCAGAAATTATGGGAATTTTCATTGGCATATAGGAGTCCCTCCAAAGAGTTCATTTTATTTTATTAGTTTATTTGGCTCCCTTATTTATTTGCTTATATTAGGGACAGTTGAAGCAACAAATACATATGTATATACATACACATGCATGCACACTTAGGTATATTTATATATAAGAATATATGTAAATACGTATGTATTGCTCTTTATCCTAGTTTCATTTTACCAAGGTAAAATGAAGTAGGGTGGTAGGTTTTAAGATTACCAACACTGATCAATAATCCATGTGCTGGTTTCCTCAAGTATGATTCAGTCAGTGAGTGAAAAAAAATGGTGCAGAGCAACATTGTCACTTAGATGACATCTGTCATTTCATTCTGCTTCTAACACGTAAACTAACATCAAATACACAAAAGTTACGTACCTCCCATTTTCTTCTTTCATACAGGTACATGGATACCAACACACACAAAGAGTGATGTAATGGAGAAAGATCCTTACTGGCCATGAAATGACAGGAAGGTAGGAAGAAAGAACCACAGCACATTGCAAGAAAGGCAGAGAATGCAAAATGACCTTGACAGATTTGCAAAATGGTCTGGAAAAGAATACAGGGAGGATGTATGTAATTCATGAAGGACAAGTGCAAGGCAGTACTTGTTACTGTCCTGTAATAAATGTTTAATAAATACAGGATAGAGTGTTCCTGATAAGACAGAAATTTTTCTTGGAAATTGGTAGCTGTTTGGGTCATTCCTACTGCAGGCTTGGCATGTTATGAGCATCAAATTTCTGAGGAAAAAATAAATTTATTCTGTGGTGCAAATGCAAGAGAAAATACACATAAGATTTAAAACAAAATAATTCTCTCTATTTATTCATGTTGTGAAGGCATTAACAAAAGTACCTGAATATCACACCTCAGAACTGACAGGTATCTTTTTGATAAGAACGATCAGAGGCCTATGAAGACCTTCAAAAAGGACTGGATGCATTAGTTCATCTAAAGATGATAAAGAAGAGAGTTATGTTTTTCCAAGAAGAAGGGAAAAATCTATTACTCATATTCCTCCTCAATCTGAAAAGACGGTGTGGACTCAAAATCCAACAAGAATGATTCTGCTTAAGGATCAGAATTTTTTATAGGCAAGTTGTTTTGGCTCATGGAGAGACAGTTTGGTGGATACAGGGACTCATGGAAGAACATGGTCAACACAAAGACTTGAACACTCTCCAGCCCCACATTCATGACATTTACATAAAACAGAGTCTGCTCCAATGTCTTATTTCACTGCATTTACTTCAAATGTCCACTACAAGTCACTCACCTTATTCCTTTTTTTTAAAAATAGGGTAGGGGTTACCTTCCCTTTCCCATAACACTGATTTTATCTTGCTCTCTTGCTTTTCTTCTCTGTACATTTATTTGTCCCACTCTAAGACATCCAGTCTTTCTGTGTCTCTTCAGTCACAGTGCATCTCTTTTCCTTCTCTCTTAAGCCCTTTTTGTCTCCTCTCCCTTTAATTTTCTCCTTTCTTGTCCCATCCTGTCTTTCAAGAGGGAGGAAATGCCGGGAGCTGGAGACTCCCACAGGCAGTGGAGTTTCAGAGATAGATAGAATGCAAGGGGTCAGACCTGCTGTGTCTTCCCAGCAAGGTAGGTGGGTTGCAAGGTGGGCAAGTGGATGCAGCCACAGAACAGCAGGATTTGCTGCTGAGGGAAACTCAAAGAGGAGCTCATCAAGCCCCAGCTTCTTTCTGCCCCAGTGTGGGGGTGGCAGTTTAACCATGGATTATTTATTACTGGAGAACCTAGACTATGCTTATTTTCACTCCTGCTAGATTTCATCTCCTTTACTACCTCAGGGCAAAGAGCTTGATTTCAACCTTCAGCCTCTCAGGAGTACTGCAAGGGAACAATATTTGCCTTTTAAGGCATTTTTGGATAAAACATCTCTTTTTGGAGGGTTGAGGGGGAAGATTTTTCTTCTCCTCTCTAGTTTATCAATTCCTCTTAGTCTTGGCTTAGTCTAGAGTCTGTTTTGCACAGCTCCTGTGATGGTCTCTTCCCCTGGGACAAAGCACGAGTCTGATTAGACTGATTAGACTACAGCAAAGCCCTATCTTAGCATACTTGTTTCTTCTTTTCTTTTCCTGTTTCATAATTGATATTGGTTGTACAGTAGTTTATACACAAACTCACAGATATTACAAGCACTCACACACCACACATCAGTTTGGTCATGTACTTGACTGCAAACAGCCAGGGTTTCCTCTGCAAGCATATGGGATAGGATACTGTACCCTTCCTCTGTTCTCTCCACTGAAACTCTGTGAGAATGCCCTGACTGCACTGCTATTCCCCTACACCTTGTCACAAGGGCTTTCACTTGCCAGCTGGTGCCAGGAATTGCTTTAACCAGTCCTGAAAGATTATTCCTCTCTGGGTATGTGTTAACAATATGGTATTCTCCTTACCACAGGGTGTCATCTCTGCACATTCACTTGGATGTTGCAAGATGAGAACCCTGACACCAAGAAAATCAAAGACCAAAGGTGTAGGCAGTCTCTTGCCTGCTCAGAGTAGGTGTGGTATGATGCCCACTCACCAATTAGCAAGGAGCATTCAGGGGGTAAAGCTGCCAAACAACTGTGAAGGTACAGTAGGTCCCTTACTAGCTGCCATAGAAAATGTCATCTCCTTTGTGGGAGCTCCCCTCTCTGTGTTTGCACCGTCACATTGGTGCCAGGACTTCAGTCCCAAAAACCTGCTAAAGAAACTGGCAAAACATTTCTCACTGCTGGCCCTGTCCTCAGGCCTGTGCAGCGGACAGGCTGAGGCAGCCCTGCAGGGTGGCAGGGTTAGTCCCTCAGACCTGCCAGCTGCCAGCACAGCCTGACAGGCAAATAAACAAACTGAAAATAAGAAAATAAGAGCAATTGAACAACCCACACCAACAAAAGTGTCCCAAAGGGTTTTAGGAAATGTATTTGTCACTCAAAAAAAGAAAGAAAAAAGCAGACAATAACCAAAACTAGGAATATCAGATTCACCACATCACAGCACCAGCCCATTTCAAACAGACTGTGGTTACCTTGGTTATGTGGTGGGTATCCTTTGTGAAAACCAAATAAACAAACAACACACACGCTCCACTAATGCAGGAGCTGCTCTCAGACTGCATATTGGCTCTGAGCCACATCTCCCGCAGTAATGGGAGTGTGGAAATGCACAGCCTTGGCAGCAGCTTCCAGTGCCTCAGGCTCTCACAGTTTATTTTATTTATTTATAGGATTTTCTATGGCACTCATCACCCTCATATCTAAGCATCTTACAGGTATTAGCAGACTTGCCCTCACAACCCCTTTTTGAGATACAAAAGTTATTATCCCCATTTTATAGATATAGAACTAACAGGTCACTAACTTGTTCAGATTCAGGAGGAGAATCTGGCAGAATTAGGGACTGGACAAGCCCCTGAATTCCATCCCTGAACTTTAATCACAGAAATTTCCCTCCAGGGGCATTAATGGGAGTGATGAAATACAGAAAGCAGAACATCATCATGGATATATTTGACTCCTGATTTTTTTCCTTTTTTTTTTTCCTACAGTGTTGGGTCTAGCAGCTGCTAAGTATATAGAAAAAAAAGGTAACATTCTATTTGCACTTTTCTTCATCTCTGAGGTCTAAGTAGGGATATCAATGCAGCACACCTTTTTCATTAGTGTTTCTAATAAGAGCAACTGATACAGTTTAGACTTGCATGTAACCAAAGTCTAACACATTTTTGGAATGACACTAATCCTAAATTAGTTGCTCTATGTTTATTTTTATTTTTTGCTTCTGTTTGTGGTTAATTTTTCTAATTTGAAGACAATCTGCTGCTGCTCTGAATAAGTTTCTTTTTTCATTCCATTTTTTTCTTCAACTCCTCTCAGTTGATAAATTCAAGAATTAAATTGTCTGTCATGCAGCTATTTTGGTGTTCAAACTGGCCACTGCTATAAAGAGTTGTGCCTCTTGCTCTCCATCACTGTACAGAAAATCGGAAGATACTTCTGTGTGTCAAGAAACCAGGAGAATCCTATGTCACTGCAAATGAACCATGAATTTCCAGGGTTCAAAGGACAATGAGAAAGACAGGATGAGTCATGTGACTTTTGTGTTGAACCCTGATAAATGGCAGGTCACGGAGGGTTGTGTTTAATAGTATATTCCTCAATGAAATGTCACTTTTTCCTCAAAGTGTCCTCTGTGTGAGCTAATTAAAATCATGTTTTACTGCAATGTCAGCACATGAAGTTGCTGACTTTCTTGTTGTCTTCTACATAGTACAAAATGAATGTTGTCATTTGATAAATTCAAGATCTTAAAGGTTCTGTCTGATGTGGTCTAATGTATGCTGCTCTATATATGTTTAATGCTTTCAAACTGCCTCTCTTCCTTTGTTCAAATCACGGCATTCATGACCTGTACATAATGTTCTCTCCTGCCATCCTTAAGCCTCACCCTCCTCAAAATTAACAGAATTTTAAAAATCTCAAGCAAATATTGGCATTGCTTCCCTTCCAGACTGTTTTAAATTAGTTTTTAAGCAATATGTCCAAAAGCCCCCCTCAGAGGCATCCAGTGAGAATTGGCTGTACAGGTGCAATTTTCTTACAGGTTACTTTTATATTGATATCAGGGTGTGTTTTTAATGTTCACTTGGAAATAAACTCTACCACCTTACACCACATCTCTAATAAGCAGTAGCTAAAGAGTATTGTTATAGAAAGCATGGGATTAATTTCTCTAATCAATAGCAATTGCAGGATTGGGACCAGGATTCTTCTTTGTAAAGCTCTTGGAAATTGTTGTTTATGCTGTATCTCATCTCAGTAATAGGAATATGAATGAGAAAAACAAACAACCTGCTACTGCATTAACTTTTGCTTTTACTATTTCTATTCTTGTATCCTGTAAAATTTCTTTTAACAAAAAACAAAACCAGTATCTCTGCATGTTTTACAGTAAATGACAAAGAGCAAAGTTTCCAGCTTTGGCCTGAAGCTGTATCACCTTGTACTGTAATCCACATAGACCTCATAAATTAGTTTGGGACTGAGACAGTTCTTCATTGAGTATCCTCCACATATTAATTTATTGATAGATGCTACAGCAGTGAGTGGTGGCAGTTCAAGCCACTGCTCAGTCCAAGGTATACCTTCATCCTCTTCCCCTCCCCCATCCTCATCCAGCTTGCTTCCCTAGTGCTGAGAGCCAGAGCAATGCCGACTTCTGGCTGAGATACAAACCACAGATCTCAGAGAAATTCTCTCACTTCCTAAAGACCTTATCTGAAGCCCATTAAAGCTGATGAGAGCCTTCCCATTGACTTCAGAAGGCCTCAGATCCAGCCCCCAAGGAAAAGATGCTAACACTCGTGCATCCTTAAACCAGCCAGGAGAACTTCTTGAAATCAATATCTCTCTATCAATATTGGTACCTAAAACCCCAAAAATACAACAAAGACACTTCTTGTGAGTCCTACCAGCTGCACAGTGGTGAAAAAAATTAGAAAACAAGCCCTTGGGAGGCACCATTACCTAAAATAAGCAGCTGAGTCTGAGCAGTGACCACAACAGCTACAAACCTATACCCTAACACTTCTGTATTTGTACTCACTCAGCTTTGCTTTACTGTACTCCCAGCTCCACACTGAATGCACTAAATGACTCACATTACACACACTGCAACAAAGGCAGTTATACCCCAATCTTCATTAAGGTCTTAATGCAGCAAGGTACTTAAGCACATGCCTAACTTTAAGTATAAGGGAAGTCTAATTAACTTCAATGGGACTGCTTTCTTGCTTTAAGCCAGGCATGTGCTTAAGTACCTAGCTGAAACTGAGAGGAAGACTCCAGGTGCTACCATTTATACAAGTGTCATTAAACTCAGAGTTAGTGTACTTAGATACACAAACTTCCTAACCCCTAAAACCACATCGTTAAATTATAGCACTTACTAAAAAATAGCAAAGGTGAGCATGTTGATGAAGCATCACATACATCAATACACACACATAAGCATTAAAGTGATCAAAAATACAATATCCCATGCACATTTTCAGCACCCCACCTGTGTTTTGTCTGTGCATACCTGTTCCTTGAGATTTCGCGTTTCTACAGACATAGACTGCAGACTTCTGTGCAGAAAGGCCTGTGAAAAAGACCCTAATCCAAAAATAATACCATCTGTGACTCAGGTATAAAAGAACAAAGAACTGAAACTGGAAATGGTTGGTACCTCAGGGGCAAAATAAAAACCGTTTAGGTTTCTTAACAATCCATTTTTGTACTTTCAAGCATTTATGTTATTTTTCAACTGTCTGAATTTCTTGTATTTTTAGTGCCCATTTAATTGTCATCAGATAGAAGTTAAGCCACTTGCTGTGTGACTGCAGGCAAGTTGTTTGACCTTTTTAGTCCTCTTATCTGGCTTTATAATCCAGCACAAATGGGAGCTCACTAAAATCTAGAAGCTGTGTGTGTGCTGAGCAGAAGTTGGCCAGTCTACTGGTTAGTTCATCAACAGTTTTGTCAGCCTCAGAAAAAAATTTACTGGGAAAGGACAACCTGTCTCAGGCCAGGCAGATTTTAGTTCTGCCCATTCCCCAAGACAGTTTTTTTGAGCTATGTTTCTTCATTAGCAGTTGGACTCCATAAGCTTAATGGTGTTTTCAAACCTAAATGAATTTATAATTCCTTAATTCTATAATTAAGAGTTGCAGCAGGAAGACATGAACTGCATATTTGGAGCTGCACAGGGATTCCTACTTAGAAACCTAGGATCTCAAATAATTAGGTCTCCTTTCTCCATTCTCAGTGCAGCTCACAGCTTGACTAAGGGGCTGGCATCCTTTCCCAGTGAGCATGGGCTAAAACCCCAAAACTCTGCACAGACAGTGGATTATTCTTGGATATCTCTGTTTGGTAAATACAGTTGTTAAATAAAGTTTGCCTCATGCTCAGGACAATATGGAGTGACTCCCTCAGACTGAACATGAAGGATTAAGTCCACAGGGAATAGTGCACCTGAAGAAGATCAGGGAAATTTGGTCTTTAGGGTGAGGGGAGATAGATAATAGATAAAGCTAATTAGTGTGACTTTCATTTTATATATGACAGTTAAATACTATGGTGATGAGTATAGAACTGTTTTTTTCTCTTTTCCATTGATTATCTGATTATTTTGCTGAGGTCAGTAGCAAGTGTCTCTGACCTCATTGTTTGCTGTAGCAACTGTATTGTCACCAGCACTGGAGTGGAACATTGCTAACTGAATGGATTAAGAAAAGTCCTCATAAAAATGCTGAAATGCACTCAGTCTTTGGTAACCAAGATCATTACTGTATAAAAGGAGATGCTGAAAAGAGCATTACACTGGACAATTGCTTCAAATAATCATTTGTTAAACATCATTTTACCCACATGTTATTCTACCTGCTGCTCAGTGTTGAACTGTTCGATGCTCTAAAAATCATCAAACACTTGAAATTAAGATTTATTTGAGGAAAAATGACATACAAAGCATTTCTAGAGGGTCTTTCACAGTGAAGAAAGCTATGTATTTACAGAGTTATGTAATTACTCAAACTGTATTTGAGTATTCTTTGAAAACTGTTAAAAGAGAAGAGGAGAAAAACCTTCTGTCTTAGTTCTTTTCAAACAGAAAAGTGCTTTGCTTGATTTTATAAGCAACATGCTGTTCTGTTGTCAGCCTTTCTGCATCTGTTATATCATGGGTCTTGGCAACATCATAGGCCAATGTCCCTTGTGATTGAAGTAAAGTATTAAATTTTAGTATCCAGAACAAGGTGATATTTCAAAGGCCAGGCTGTTATTGAGCTTGCAGGTGATAAGTCTCAAATTCTGAAATTCTGCATTTTATAGAGAAGCACAACTGCTGACTTCAAAAATAAGTTTATAAGAAATTGCCAAGCACAAATGAACAAAGTTCCCAATGCTCTGGACCTGATTAGAGCCAGAGGGTTTCAGGGCAGAGTGCAAATTACTTTTCTTGAGCTTCTGTGTGGCTTCTTCCCTTTACAGAATAAGAAACGCTTGTAGTAGCGTTAGAGAAGATTACACTAAAACCAGGCCTCAGCCTTACTTGAGAGTCACAGAATAAAATTCCTGTAACTGAAATCTATTTTGCACCAGTAATAAAGCTGCAGCAGCACAGTTGAAATAATTGTATAATGCCATTGTAACACAAGGTAGAGAATATGAGAGATTCCACCTGGGGTCCTGCTCTGGGGCACCCAACGTAAGAAGGAGCTGCTGGAGTGAGACCAAAGGAGGGCCACTGAGATGATCAGAGGTCTGGAGAACCTCTCCTATTCAGCCTGGAGAAGAGCAGACTCCAGGGAGAGCTTACCCAGTATCTAAAGGGGTCTAGAAGACAGCTAGGGGGGCACTTTTTGAAGGTCACATAGTGACAGGACAAAAAATAGTAGCTGTAAAGCAAAAGAGAGCAGGTTTATCTACAAGGAAGAAATTCTTTACTGTGAGGGTGGTGAGGCACTGGAACAGGTTGCCCAGAGACACTGTGTGTCCCCCATCCCTGGCAGTGTTCAAGGCCAGGTTGGAGGCAGCTTTGAGCAACCTGGTCTGGTGGAAGGTGTCCCTGCCTATGGCAGAGGGTTTGGCACCAGACAATCTTTAAGGTCCTTTCCAACCCAAACTATTGTATGAATCTGTGATTCTATGAAGTTTGATGATTTCCTGGGGAATATTCTGCTTGAATAGTAGATTACATGAGTGCAAACCCCTCTTGGTGTCATTAGTAGAGAATTGTCCAGTTTTCAGGCTGTAAACAGTGAATGCAAATATATTAACCTTCGGGATCATCAGGTTGCAGCTGTTGATCTTTCCTGCAGGGAATCACCAGACTAAGACATGTCATACCTATTCCCTTGCAATGGATGTTGTTCTGCCTGAATGGTGAAGTCTGCATTTTTTTCCCCAAAAGTATGGAACTGGCCAATGCTGTCAGGAGAAATAATGTGAATTGCAAAAGGTGGACATGAAAGATAGGTGTTTGGGTAAACAGCCAACACAAAACTGTGGTGTTCACTTCAGCTGTGGAATAAACCAAAATCCTCTACTCTACAATAAGGATTTATGAAAAGAAAGAGAGCATCTAAAATAAGTTTTCACACTTGGTCCCCAGCAAGGGTAACAGAGCCCTTGACTGACATCAGAGTAAAATCACAGATAAACACCATTTCCTTTCCTAAGCAAGATTCAGGACATCAGAGTCATTCTGTTCTGTATCACCCTCTATCAGAAGGGCAGCAATTGCCTTCTCATGAACCATTCCATTCATTCCATCTTCCATCCAATGGCTCCCATAAAAAATTCTGTTTCTATAATGAAGGAAGGGGCTGTAAAAGACAACAGAACATAGAAAGACAAAAATAACTTGACATTGAAAATTAAGGAGGTAAATAATTTAACAATTAATTTCTGCAGAACTGAGCTGAAGTCAGAAAAAACATAAGAGTAAAGCCAACCTTTTTGTCTGCTTTTTCTACAACTGATGAAACATTAAATATAATGCATAACCATTGGTGATCATATTTCATTTGATAATCCATTAGGGCCTCACATAGTTCTCTGCTTTTTCATATGAAGTATAATACTTTCAGGGGAGGGAACTGGCAGACAGAGGCGGAAGAGGATTTTTACTCACACTGTGTGCTGGCACAATAATGTTCTTCCTGCTGTACTAATGGCTCTTCATAGGGTTTAGGTCAAAGAGTTTAATGGAGCTTAGCTCTGGATATCTCAGTAACTTCTTAGATTCTAAAACTAAACTACTTTAGTCTTAAAATACAAATGATGATGGTCCTAATAAGGAGACACATTCCCAAGCTGACTTGAGGGTGAAATATATGACAAGAATGCTAAAACAGATGATATCTTTCTTCCAACTGATGCTGAAAAAGATGTCCATTCCTTACCACAGATGAATTCACTATTTTCTGCAGTTCTTCAAGGCAGAGGAGAAAGAGAGGATGTTTGCACTGAGAATGTTTGCTACATTTTGATTAGCCCCTGAGATTTAAATATATATTTATATTTTAAAAGATACTAAGCTCTAATATCTGCATATATTTTGCTTTTTTTTGTAATGTGGCAGAGAGTGGAGAGAATGCAAAGATCCCCTCACCACATTGTATTCCAAGACGCAGTGTAAAATATCTTACTTCTATGTCAGCCACAAATGTCACTTCGAAAAAAGTAAGAGATGTCTATTAAAGTTTCATATTTTTCAGACTTTCCACTGCTATCTTTCTCAATCTCTCTAAAAGCTTCTTCTCATAACATAGATCTGACATTACAGACAAATCTACTTGGCTGTCCAGATTTCTTTAATAACATAAATCTTCTTCTTCTGCCTGATTTTACTGCACACTGGAGTCTCCTTATGTATGTCCTACAATTGCACTTGAATCCACCAACAATTCCCTATTAAAGATATTTTGTTCTTTCCAAACAGTAATATCCTGCAATTTCTTTCAATAGAAAGATAAAACTTCTTTCATCTGAAATTAGGCAGGAACAAAGAAAACTTGTAATTCTCTTTCACAAAATTGATTGGGTTTTGGTGGTTTGGTTTTTTTGGTTTGGTTTTTTTTTTTTTTCACCTGGGTTGGCAATTTCTGTGCTGACAGATCTGCGTGGTTTCCTTGGTCAATAGATAGAAAAATTGATATGAAGGATAAGGAGAACAGGTCCCCTAACTTCCAAGAAGAGAAAGAAGTCTGTAACATACCTTACCCATCATACACTAGAAGTTTCTGTTATAGCATTTGTGCAGGAATGAAAAGGCAAAAAATTATTCTAGGCAGTGTTTGAAAATTCAGAGTGTAAACAGGGAAGAGTCAGATTTTCACACTACTGGACTTCTAATAGGTAGCTGCATCTTGTTAAAGTAGCCTAAAGTAAAGTTAAAGCCTTACCATGTTCCTCCACTAGCAGCTATCACTTTGTGCAAAGGAAGTGCAGTTGCAATTATGCTGTCTGGTTTGATGGAGACCAGTCAGAGCTCCAAGAGGCTGAGGTTGAAGTAACCTCCTGCAAGGTGCAGCAAGGCTGCAGAGGTTTGATCCAGCACTTCAACTGCAGGATGCCTCCAAAGAAGCACTGAAAAAGACTTAGGTAGGTAAAGGCAGCTCACAACTGCTCTGATCTGAGGAAAAACTGTCTTTGCAGCCTCTTCCATGCAAGACCCCAATTTGTATAGACCATACTAGTTTTGTGTTTCCTGTTACTTCTCTCATGATAAGTTACTTCTCTTCTCCTTGCTATACTGCCTCATGCGTAGGTTGTAGAGGCCGGTGGGCCCACAGCACCAGGGTCCATTGTGGTCCCTTGGAGGAACAGACCCCAGGTTACAAACTCTCCCCCAGTTTGTGGTGACAAGAAAGGCCTCTCCCAGGATACACTGCAGTTCTAAATGCACCCCAGTTCTACCTCCCCGATGGGTTCTCTATCTCCCTGCCCCCTTCCTCCCCTACAGTGTCAGGTTCCAGAATGTTCTCCCTTCCTCTGTTCCCCCTTGGACCCTGTTCCCTTGCCACTCCTTCCCTCTCCCCCCGTTGGCCCACATACCCTGGCCCCTCCTGTGTGCCGCCCCTGAGCCCTCAGACTATCGGCCCTGATGCTCTCCCCGCCCCTGCCTTCCCAGGAAAACCCCAGGACCCTCCCCGTGTTCTTGTTCTTTGTTACTGGTCTCCTTCACGTGTGGCTTCAGGTAATTTTGTAGGACTTCTTACACAGGAGTGAGAGATTTTCCACTTTTTCTTTACAGGCATGTACTCAGCTTCAGGGGTGTCTTGTGCCAGCTGTCATACACAGTCACCTAAGATTCTGCCAGCCCTTTTGTTTCTCTTGAAAGCCCTCAAGCAGCAACAGGGGGACCTGGAGATTGTAACATCCTTGTGAACAGCAGTGGATAAAGAGCCTGGTTCCCTTCTTCTTTACAGGGGTGTAAATTTGGAATGTTGTCATTTAACTGCATATTGAATGAAACTGCCTCATCAGCCTTATAAATCCAAGGAGAGAACTGGGTGCAAAAGGATAAACAGAAGGAAACAGAGGAGGGAAGAGGGGGAAGCCCATCCTCCCAGCTTCTGCCTTAACTCCTTTCTGCAGCTAGAAACAGTTGATGTAGAATCTGCATTTTCTGAAAGGGAATTATCCACTAAATTGGATCTCAGGGTTCATTTACTATACATAAAACCTAGAGTGAAGTTTATGAATGTAACCTTTATAGTAAAAAAAATCTCTCTCTCTGTCTTTGAAGATGCTATTGTTTTGAAAGACCTCAAAGTGTGCTAGGTACATTACAGATATTTTAGACTGCTGTGACTCACATCTAAAGCAATATTTATCACTTTGGATTTTGTTTTACTTTTGTTTTGTTTTGTTTTGTTTTGATTTTATCTACCAGTCTATGTAAGACACAAGAGGTCTTCATAGCGGCATGATGTAAAGATACCTTGATCTTCTTGAATTAAATATTTGCTTTCAGGTTTCACTGTCAGTTGTCCATTATGGGGGAATCTGAAGCCCAATTTTGTGTGTGATGAGGAAGCTAAGTAGTTTTAATTACACAGCATAGGTAGGATCTATTCCTCCTCTAATGTTTCGGTTGTAAGTCATTGTCAATTCTGTTAGTGTTTTGTAGCACAGCTCAATTAATAGCAACACTTCTTTAAAAAAACTTAAATTTGCCATATTTTGCTTTAGTTTGGGGTCTGTGTTTGTTCGGGGCTTTTTTATTTCCTAGGGAAAAAGAAAACAAACACTGAAAGAGGTAAAAACCTCAACTATACAGAATTTTAGACTGAGGCATCATGGTCAAGATTTCTGAAGAAAACATTTTGTAGTATTGGAAATTACTATAGCTCTTGTAAACAGGTGATAAAAGTGTCTATCTCAGTGGTTATCAGCTTGTTCATGTGCATAATTACTTCTTACGATGCACTAACCTTCTATGGCCTCACAAAATTGGTAAGGATGTTGAATTTTATATTTTTAAGAATATATTTGAAGATTAGTTTTATATATGTGCGTTTGTGTGTAAATCCAGCATATAGATGCAGCACTGAGAGTTCGTTTCCTGAAAGCTAGAAAGAAATAAAGAAGAAAATGGTTACTAATAGACAATAGGGAAAAAAATAAGAGGGAGCAAGAATAGCAAAAAAAAAAAGTGAAAAAAGATATACAGATTGGATGCTGGGAGGAAGTACTGAGCTATGTATAATAACTCCAACATATACAAGAAAAGATCAAGAAAGTCCAGGCTGCAGAAATCCATTAAAAAGTGAAAAGAATGAATTTAATTTATCACATTAAACAAACGAAAAAAACCCCAATGGCAGACCTAATACAGATGTTTTGTAGTATAGCGGGAAAATGAAGACGTTTTCAAGCAGCAAGGCTTGTAAGTCATCGTCTTGAAATGCTTAGATCAGGTGGCACTCTCTGTTAGAAAAGTAAGCTCTGTAATGATATTGATTGCTTCCAAGGCCATATTAGAGATGAAGACAAGTCCCAGGAGACAGGTTGTTGTCACCTTGACCTTGGGTCAGAGCTGGACCACTGACCCCTGACACCGAGGACTTCTGCACCGCATCGTGATATCTTTCATGCCTACAGACAAAGTCAGCAGGGGACATGTGTCGATGTGGCCCTTGCCAAATCAGAATTGACTGGCCTGTAGGAAGCTGGAGAGCAGCGGGAAATGTGGGTTAAAGTATGTCAATAATGTTTCACAAGAACAATTTCTCCCAAGAATTGTAGCTGTTGGAATGTTTTGACATTTATTCGGTAGAGAAATGTAGCATGTTTTGTGAAGCACTTCAAGAGAGCTGCTGCTAACTGCCGCGGTGTATTGATCTTCCTGTTAAATTGCATGGGCACACTTGGGAGATCATTGAGATTCAGGCAACAGGACAGAAAGGATCGGCTGCACCCGATGGTCACTAATGGTAATTGGTTTCGATCCCTGCACTTGAAGAAGCCGTGATTTACTTGGTTCACAGATGAATTGTAGACACTAAATATTTTGAAAAGAAAATATACTGTGATTTCTTTTTCTCATGTCATTTACAAATTATTGCCTTCACTTCGAATGTTTCATATAAAGCATAGAAATCCACATGACTCAATATAAGAACATGCTAAGCAAAATTTCAAGGAATTCTGTCTTATCTGTAAAACTTGTGCTAGTGCAAAGCAAGTGAACTTTCTGATCCTAATATAAATGAGTTAATTAAATAATTATTAAAAAACTTAGCAGGATCTGAAAAAGCCATCAACACTCTTAAGCCTCGCTATCATCACAATACATCTTTTTTACGCTATACATATTCTTTCTATCCCATTTGGTGATGTATCATCACAGTCTTAACATAATGAATGTTAAAAAGACATGTTGAAGGCAACTACAAAAGTCAAACAATGTAGGCAGGTATGGCTAGCAATGTAATATTGAAGTAAATTATACTGGAATGAAGAATCTGATATGAAAATTGGATAATAATGTTGATATCAGAATAAATTATTGCTATGATACAGGAGCTGATATAAAAATTGGAGTATACTTAAAAAAATGAATGTGATGATAATACTGCCAAAATTCATGCCACACATGATTTTCAAAGCAGATTTTAAAGGGTTTCTGTAGCTTTCTGCTTTATACAAGATACTTTGCTAAGTATATGTACATAATTACATGAAAGCAAAAATATTCAGTAAATGATGGCTGCTTTAATACAAAGAAATTCATATATACTAAGATTCTGGGAAGGCACCAGTTCTGTAATTCTTTTAATCTGTTTCAAGCACACGTGTCCTTTATGATACATATTACATTCCTATGAGTTTTTAAAGGACAAAAGGGGTTTCGGTTTTTGTTCTGTGTTTTTTTTCCCTTCAATGGAGAGGTCAGCAGTTTCTACAAACAGCTGAGTTTCATGCATAAACTTGCATAAAATATCCATAAAATCTATATAGCACTTTGACAAATAGAAAATAACACAATATAAAGTAACAACATATATTGTTTCTTTGTTAACTGAGATCAAAATTATGCTTATCTGGAGTCTCTTGGTTAAAATGACTGTAAATAGATTGCAAATTCAATTACAGCTAAATCATGCATTGTAGAATTTGTATCATCCAGAACTAAAATAGAGAAAAATGAATGTCTGAATGCTACTGAAAGTTCAGTATAGCAGCAATATGGCGTTTTCAATTGCTGTACAAGTCTCAAATTTCTGAAATATTTACAAACCTTAGATAATGACAACCTCAGGAGAAAATCAAGAAAACAGACGGTATACAGGAGATAGCCTGAGGCAACCAGTGATGAGGTCAGATCTATACGGTATGTGTGCTTTACATGAAAAACGCTCTACTAAAATGTCTTTGCGTACTGTGTAGAGCTTTGGGATGTAGCAGGTATTCACTAGGGGAAGGTAAGGATTATTTACTAGGATCAGTAACATGGAATTCAATATTAAAACCGACAAAGGTTATCATCTAGTACACATTAAATTCACCACAGTTGTTTGACAACTCTCATAGCAACAGATTCCACCCTTAACAATTCAAAGCATTCTTTCAGATTAAAGTTCATGTGATCACTTTAAAGTACTATTCATTGTTAATCAAGCAATATTGCTTCAGGCATCGTGTTTGTCTTTCACTTCAGGCTATTTGGTTGATTGCAGAAAATGCTGAGTTTCTCTGTGTGTATGTGCAGAGCTGTGTGTCTGCTAGGTGGAAGTGACAGGTGAGGTAAAAGGAAGGGGGGTATAGGAGAACTGATTGAATAGACTGCAGAAGCAATAAATAAAGTCCCAGTGGCTGAGTGTTTTGGTGGGTAGGATGAGAAGTATATTCTGCCTTAATAATTGCACAACTTAATTTTGCAGGACATTAAACAATGGTTGTATCTTTAAAATATAAATTATTCCTTTAAAACACCTAACTCTATATGCATAAATAATATATACACATTCATATAAGCTTGTAACATTACCCAGATTATCTTGATCATGCAGTACTTTTCACATTTTCTAGTCAGAGCTGTTACTCAAAGAAAAGTACCTCTCAGAGGGATTAAGAAAATTCAACTCCAACATTTCATGTCATAGAAACCCCCTTTTTTTCTCCCCACTTGTGAAGCATCTGCTCCAGGCATGTCTTACTCTTGATCTAACTATACTCCAAAGGTTTAACAGATGCAATATCCACAACAACACTGTAGGGAGGAAAGACTAAAGATGCTGGGACAGTTACCTGCTCAGACAGTAGAAGCAGTAGAAGACCCTAGAATGTTTACTCAAGTGACCTAACACCTGTGGCAGTGTTCAGCATCCTCAAAATATTTGTCCTTTTGAGGAAATTATCATTCTGCAATGCTGCCCTAACATCTAACCAGGTGCTGAGTCCAAACTCAAGTGAGAGGCTGCTTGCTATCAGTCAGTGCAACCAGCCCACCATAGGTTGATGCAGATAACAGGAGCAACCACTGCCATCAACACTGAAGGCAATGCAAGTGCTGGAATGGATCCTCTAGTGATTTCCATGAAGAGTTCTGCTTGCACGTCACAGCGTGACCCTTAAATAGGAATGACAGGTGACTAAATCATACTGCAGTCTTGTAAACACTGGAAGTGGATATCCCATCATGATCTCTTCAAGAAACAAGGTTGAGTCCATACAGGAGCATCTGAAGTAATTGGTATTTCTTGATTTAAGACATTCTGCATTCAAAAAACATCTTTAATGATAATATTTTTTTTTCATTAGAAAATGTCAGTTTGAAATGAAGCTGTGTGTAGGAAAAGTGGTTTTGAATAACATTCTGATTCAAAAATCTTATAGACAAAGACTTTTCAAGTGGCCAAATATCCCATTTAGACATTTTTAATAAAAAGTTCCAAGTTTGGCTCCAGTTCAAAATAATCCTCCATTACAGACTGTGCTGAATAAGAACTGTTTATAAAGAACTAAACCCTAAAAAAACGCTTTGAAATTACTGGAATTATTTGTGGTATTTTCCCCAACCACATTTTTGCCTGTACATCATCAGCTTGTATAAGTTCCTCAATCCTGAGAGAAATCAGACATTGGAAATTTGTATTATTGGGGTTATACTGTCCTACTCAGCTATCCTTACCATGATGGTTTCCAGGATGGAAAATTTCATTAGGAAACCCTCATATTTTATATTTTGGAAGGTTACCCATGAAATCAACTTTTCCTTCTGTCCTTCTCAACATTTTTGGGTAGTTTCTGAGATCTGAGAAAGCCTGATCTTATTTCAGAATTAAGTCCAACATCAAAAATGAACACTAAACAAAACTTTCCAAATCTTTGCAATCTGCTTAAAGTGTGAAAAATATCTATCTGCCTCATAACCTTCCAGGGTGTTTTCTCCTAGTTAAAGATATTCTTACAGTTAAAATTCTTTAAGCACGAGAAAATTAAATAATAATTCATTACACTAAAGCATAATGATATGTGCTTATTTAACTCTTTCTTCCTTTAGACCAGACAAAATAAACAAGGAGGCTGCTGACCTTGCCCTCCAGAAGTGTTTTCTAATTGTCAAAATAATTTTAGAAGAATTAAGGTTAATTTTTCTTTATAAGATGGTGTTTTTATTTTAATGATGCTTTGAAATTCCTTTTTAGCCAAAAATAAATCCTGTTAGCTGTGGAAGAAAATTCAAATCCTGATGATAATATCCTTGACAAGTCTGTGCTTCTCTGGAGTAAATGAGATTTTACTGTGTTTTCTTTCATTTTCTCTTTTCATATTTCAGAAGAATGAAAAAATAGTTTCTAATGAATCACTGATCCTTCTTTTTTCCCCCTTGTTATATTATTACCCTTACTAAGAAACGTTCCCATAAATGTATATCTTCTTTTTCGTATCTTCCTAAGAAAGAAAAAAGTATTTTACAAAGATTTCTACGGTCATCTTTTCAGTCTGAATTACTGCCTGTTTTCACAATATGCAGATTAATTCATGACATTTGGATTTTATTCTTTAAGCTCCTTTAAAGTGCACATATTTATTTCATGTGTGTATATGTTCTAGCACAAACTACATCTAAAATAAATAAATACACATCCGTAAAGCTAAAAGGAGAAAGATGCTTTATATTAAAGAGCTCAGCACAGAGTGGCAGCAGTGCGGTAGATATTACAAGAGGATAGCAACAAAGGAGAAGCTCATGGCTCTAGTTAACAAAAACATGCAGTTGTACACGTGCAAGTGCGTAAGGCAAATATCATAAATACCTTTCACGTTCTTTTGGGAAATGCAGGTCATTTAATGGCTCAACTAGGCACAATGCTCATACACTCAGGAGCCCCAGGTGAAAGCTTCCAAATAAGTGAGCAGTATTCAGTCTGCTAGAGGAGTGTGGCTTTTCTGGTCAATGTTTTTGGATTTAGCTGAAGAAAATGTTGCCAGTCAAGAAGTAATGAGATGTATCTCTAATTAGAGATCTCAGAATCACAAACTAAGGCTGTTTAAAGCTTAGGGGAACAAAACTAAAGACAGAGCAGGTAGCTCTATGTGCAAGGAATTTCTACATTTGTAATATTTTTTTCTTTGAGGAGAGTGCAGAGGAAGTCTCAGGAAGAGTTGATTAGAAATATCACCCTTACAGGTTGTGTCTTCATGGATAATTTTGTCTATAATACTACAGAAGGGAAGGAGTCAAGAAACAAATAAGGGTAAGAAGGATATTCTAATACTTCCTACCTAGCTGCAAGCACAGGGAGTACTCGCTATTCTCTTAAATTACTAGCATGGATAAAATGCTGTTTTACAGGCAGTGATGAAGGATATGTTCTCTTGTGACCGTTGTTGGGCTTCTGGTAACAACAAAGACACTGCTCTCATCATGTTCTCACACAAAGTTCCTAAAGATGTGCATTACAGCTCCTAAGAGGAGTGTGCAGGGTGTGTGAGCTCCTGTTCATTGTCCAGGAGAGAGAGATAGGATGACTACGGGATACAGTAGATTGTATCCTGTGAGAAAAAGATACCATTTTCTCCAGGCCATCTAGACTCTAAACCTCCACTTGAGGTGATAGACTGCTCTGCATGCTCTGTATGTTTCCACTAATTACTCCCTGCAAGATCTGGACAGATTGCTCATAACCAAACATGGAATGAAAGTGTGACTGCTCAACAGAATGACTTACAGAAGTTATTCTAAATTGGCGTGTCCAAAACACTCCCTTTCAAGGGAAAAGAGATTTGCAGAGCAAAAAATGAGGGGAAACTCATATGACCTTTTTCTCCTGGCTCCAATCATTATTGCTGCTAGGCAGAGAATTTTATGGTTTTGGGGTTTTTTTAACTGTAATCTTCCTGCTAAGACTAAGGTATGTGAAGATGGCAGATGAGCTCTGACAGTGTCTTCAAAATTCATATATTTGGTATTGTTAATGCTATTCATAGATGCTTTCAGTACTACTGATTTCACAAGTTGTATTCTCTTTATTCATTATGGACAATTCTTGCTTCAGTTTTATCTTCTGTTGAATATTTTGTTCCTATTTTTAACAGTGTACATGTGCCTAGAAGAAAAAAGAGTGCAAGGGGTTTTGACAGATTTCTTGTGATGAATAGTAACCCTTCATGAGGCATTACTACCTTTTGTGAAGAATTTAGCCTAAAGTTGATGCAATTTACTTTCTTAAAGTCTGAAAAGGAACACTCCAACAATACTGTTCAATTAATAATGGGGTTATGGATAAGGAATGCATATTTAGCTTCGTTTTAAGGATGTTAATATTTGAAAGACTTTAGAATAATTTTCTTGCTAGATTGTCAAAATATGGCCTATAATCTATGACTATTCCCTAAAATGGTACCACTAACATGGAAAAAAAAAAAAAAACCCTGCTGAAAAAACATTAATATTTATGAGAAATCTATTGGGCAAACACTACAGGAAATTGGTATCACTGAATATATTTGTACCATGCGAGTGATCCAGCCTTTCTCCACCCATAGTTAGTCACAGAAAAAGAAAAAATTTCTGAATTCAGTTTTTATTGTGTGTATTTACAGTATCTATATCTTGCTCAGTCTTAAGACAACATAGAAGGAAGTTCCACTAATGGAAGATTAATGTGATTTTTGGAAGCAGCAGAGTTTGTATGAATTTCAGAAGCAATAGTGATTTTAGTGGAAGCAGATGCCTGCAGGAAACGTCTGAAAATTCTACCATTGTGCTCTTGGATAGGAACAGGTATATAAACACCCTCTGCTTGCACTAACATCTCCAAAGAAAATGTAATTTATCTATTGCTCTGACTTGGATTAACTCATGATATTGGTGGAAAGATGACAGAGTGCTAATAATATTGTATTTTTATATATAAACACATAGAAGAAAAATGGATGATAAAAGAGAATTCAGTTCAAAGGAAAAGACATGCTGACTTTGATGTTTCCCACAGGTGCAGATCCATTTACCATGATGGGCCTTTCTGAAGGGTTTTTTTATTATTTAGACTTCCAACATTAGGATATTTTTTTCAGTTGAAACCATTCAAATTGAAATACTGAATATTGACATTGTTTTAATATCTATTTAGCAAGAGTGGGATTCTCTGATCAATTGGTATAGCTAGTGGTCCTTTTATCCATGTCTGTCTGGGGCAAGTTCAGCAATTTTAAGGGGTATAATTTACCCATAAATTGTTCATGCGAGGATCAGAGAAGAACCTCAAGTTCATATATACACATGTATATAAAAATATTTATATATGAATATACACATATATGTCAGTATACATATGCTTGTTCACATATCAGTGGATCAGTGGAATTCAGAAAATGATTGGTGAGAAAGAGGTAAGAAAGTGCACATTTAAACCTCCATCATCTCTCAGACACATACGCATCTGCATCCCTTATATCAAGGAACATTTAGGCCTTTAAGTGCATGTGTTACACCAAGTAAACCCCGTATCTCACAGGCTAGCAGGATAAATGTACTTTTATGTACATTATAAAGGTACTTGGTTGCTCACACAGTTCAAAACAGCCTCTGGGCTGCAGGCAGTCTGTCCCATTTGGGACAAAAAAGGAAAAACCTTAGTTTTGTGTGTGTGCTGGAAGGTACACATACACATGGAGTCTGGAAAGACAACAGCTATGAAGGTCCCTGCCTGAAGTTCCTGTCTCCAAAAGAAAACGTCTCACTAGGCAGTGCAGCCTGATCCACGTTCCATGTTCCTGATCATGTTGTCCTTGTCCTCTGTCCCTCATCTACAGGAACCCTTGCTACAAACTGGAGGAGCTTTTCAGCAAGGAGGCTGTGAGCTATCTGTGCAGGAGAGGCAAGAGACAGTATTACAGGAGACATCTCCGAGGGGGCCAGTGCATGCCAGTGAGCTGAAACCTGACCCTATGGGTGAAAGAAGGACATCACAAATATAAAAAAGAATGCTTTTCTCATGTCCTTGAGGATAATGGTACAACACCTGGCGTGGTTGCAGAGCTGAAGGTTTTCTCCCAGTACAGAGCGCCAACTCTTCATTGACTTCCGTGATTCTCTTCCACATCTTGAGCTTGGGAAGATGTGCTCTTTACCAGGGAATTGTGCCCAATCTGTGGGAAGCTATTTGACACCTAAGCCCCTTCTTGTGGCAGAGCTCCTATTTGCACCATCAGTTGTTCTGAAATTGTGGGATAAACACTCTTCTGTGCAGAAGATTTACCTTTTGTGCAGAAAGGTTTACCTTTCTTCAATATTTGTACCATGGATTTTAATCAGTTTGCTGACGAATGTCCTATGTGCATATGCAAGAGTGAAGTGAGCACTTTCAGAGCTGGACCTTTTCTCATATTTGTTGACAATTTCACCACATTTGGATCTTTTGTTTTGTGCAGCCATGCCTCAGTTGTGGCTCTGTGCAGTCCCAATCGCTGCAGAATGGACTTACAACTATCTTAGAGTCATGCAGAACCAGTCCTCTGTGTTCTTCTGTGTGATTAATTGTGAGGGAAGTTCTCCCACCTAAAGGTTTCTCAAGATTTCTCTTCTGAAAGCTCTTCCTTATACCACTCCAACCTCACAAGTGTCAGCAATCAGAGCATGCTTATCCACAGCTTGCAAATCTTTCACGCATATGCAGTGTGGTGGGCTTAGGGGATGTTTTTATGGAACAAATGAAATACACATGTTGAAATATGTTTGTGAAGGGTGATGCAAGGATTTGGGAATCAGGCGGTTTGTGAAGTGATGCATGAAGTGCAGTGAAGTCATAGACTGCTGCTCAGGTACCTAAAACACCTAATTGTTTTAATTGAAACTGCTTCAATGAAAACTCAAAAAATTGAATTTTGAAGTTAATATTTGAAAACAATTTTATATTCTTTTTTTAAAAAAATTAAAATCTCCTTGGAAAATTATGATTTCAACCCAATCACATTTATCCTTAGCCCTTGGAGAATGAACCTTGTTTGATTTGGTTCTGCTACCCTCTCTAAGCTTGGCTCTTTACACCTTACATGACAGTAAGATAGTGATTAGTTAATATTCAGCGAAATGTCAGACAATGCATGTGCATATCCATAAGCACAGACAGAACTGTTAAAAGGGAAAAAGAATAATGAACAATAAATGAAAGCCCAGAGCACTAAATTCTGCACTTTTACT
Organism: Picathartes gymnocephalus; assembly: GCA_013390045.1. Classification (NCBI taxonomy): domain Eukaryota; kingdom Metazoa; phylum Chordata; class Aves; order Passeriformes; family Picathartidae; genus Picathartes; species Picathartes gymnocephalus. The sequence goes on from WEKY01054372.1 coordinate 40,697, forward strand.
TACAATAATTAATGTATTACCTCAAAGATAGATTAACTGTTCCATTAGACCCTGCATATACTTCGGTGTCATTGTCATCAGTGTAAAAGAAAAAGTCTGGCCTAAAAGACTATTTTTTTTGTTTAAATAAATGAGCAGAAAAGCATATCCATATCACAGTGTTGCACATGGAAACAAACACAAGTGTGTGTCGGTTACCTTTCTTTTTGTTTTATATATATTTTCTCTGCTTGTTCTTTTTTCATACACTTTCTGAAGCAGATACTGGTTTTGCCTTTCATTCAACCCAGCTTTTAGAGGAGATTTCAGAAGTAAATGGAAATGTAGTGTATTAAAAACACAGACTAGTTACAGGAAAGATAAAATGTAAGTACTGCTTGCCAAAACTGTTGTGAAGAATTAAGTGTGTAAATGTATTCCACTACTTGCATATGTATGATTTCTTAACATGGCAAAACCTAGACATTGATACTGGAGTGTCAACCACTGTAGTAAATTTAAAAAAAAAAGAAAAACCCCAACAAACCTTTAATAACTTCTCAAATACAACAATAGCAACAATAAAAAGGAATAAACTTCATTTCTATTTCTTTTTCCCACAGCAGAAATAGCTGGCAGTAACTCAGGCTGAGAAAAAGACTGTCTTCCATTTGGACATACAATCCAGCATTCCCTGTGAAGAACAAAGCAAATATCTAGTTGTATATTATTGATGTCACTATATCCCAGTATAACTAAAATGTCAGTGTACTAGATATTTAATTTATATAGAACCACGTTTTCGTACCATTCCATGGTGTCAGTTCAAATGAAATTCACAAAATCAATGTGAAATTTGAAACAGCAAGCCTAGTGAAAGTATGGGTCAGACTTAGCACATCTTTGAACAGAAAGTGAATGAATTACTGCATGAAGTGAATCCCATTAGTGGGGATAATGTTTGGGAAATTTTGTGGAAGCACTGAATTCGGAAGGTACTCATTTATTGAGACTTTAGGAGCCAAAGGACACAAAATTTAGATTTGTAATACACTTGGATATGAAGAAATCCTCAATCAATCAGAGCACAAACATGAACTGAATTGTAAACACCTTTCTTTAAATACTTCAGCTCTCTGATTTCTGTTTAGTTTAGTTCTCTTTACTTACCTGTAAGTCACTAAACTATGCCCTGAACCCTCCTAACAGATGGGGGTTTGCAGACTGACACTGCTTTCCTTTCCCTTGTTTCTCTGATCAGAGACAGCCTCCCAGTGACACCATCAGCCAGTGAGTGAGAGATTTTGGTAGCAAGCCTGGATCTGGATGTCTTTACTTTTAACCAGCACTACACTATTCTCAAGAGTCCCACAGGCTTGGTGGGAGAAAACCTTGCACAATGACAATTCATTAGAATGGGCCATTTGCTAGCATTGTACAGTTGACAAAAGCACCGGAAACTTGTAGCAAATATGATGCGTGTATTTTTGTTCCTCAAAAGGGGAAGAAAAAGGACTGCTCATATTTACAACATTCTGCAGTCTCAAGCATGATACTTCATAAAAAATGAATGTCCTTAGTATGAAAGATGGTGAGAAAGAGACTGATCTTTGAATTTTTGAAATTCAGATAAAAAGCGATCTGTACACCCGATATACTAAGTAGTACAGTTTTTCCTCTCTCAAATATATGGGCAACTTGATTCATGGAATATCCACTATTCTAAGGTAGCCCAAGTTAGTGAATCAATTATCAGTGGACCCTGAATAAAAAGTGACAAGATTAGTTGACATATCAAGACATGGTCTGCAAACTGTAGAGAATATAGCTCTTAAATATATGTGTCATTAACTTTTGTCAGTCATCTCTTCTGCTGCCACCTTTATTATAGAATCATAGTCTCATAAAAAAACATTCTATCACACTTCCAGCAATTATAGCCTCTTAATAAGGAATTTATATAACATTCTACTATAAAATTGCAATAGAAAATCCTGGCTCCAAACTTTACTTAATATAATCATAACCACTTTATGTTTATAACTTGGTGCTGCGTGTTGCTGACATACTTTGCTCTGGGTGGTGATAGGTAGAGTGCACTGTTCAAGGCCTTAGAATACTGATAGTACTGAGTTACCCAGGAAGAAAATAGGAAGAGATAATAGTGTTAGGTTTGTCACCTAATATAGCACAGGCATATTTATTACATTAATTAACTTTGCAGAATTTAATAGAATTTTATTTGAAAAGTTACACTTTTTTTTCTACTTTTGGAGCTATAACAGTATTTATGTTTGCAGATTAGAAAACGAGAACAGTTTGTCTGGATTTGGTTCAAGTCTTTATAATCCTGTTATACACATTTTTCTCCCCTGCGTTTATAAAAAGCTGCAAGTTGATAAACATCACTTACTTGGCACAGATCAGCCATTTTCCAGGCCATATACCTGAGAAAAGTACAATCCACAAGCCAAGTGCAGCAGGTATTTTAGTTCATAAAATGGATTATGTGTCTCCAACCTCCTCTAATCAAAACAGAACAACATCCCTTGCTATGTGCATTGCGTTTAACACCATATGGTAGCTGACTGGAAAAGAGGTAAATTTCTAGAAGTTCATCAGCACAACCCATAAACAGCTCTGGTCAGCTCTATGGGATGAAACAGGGGAGCTCTGCTTTAGTACTCCCAGCCCTTCACCTACTCTATATCCTCAAACTTTGGATGTTTGTGCTGGGAACACAGAAGGCACGTAAAGAATATCTATAACATGCTGGTGGCTTACTTTCTTCATGGAACAAGCTGCCCAGCCATGTCTTTTTTTCTTCTTTTGATGCTTGTTGACAAAAAGTAATGCACAAAGCAGACAGAGGTGTCTCTATTTCTGGCACTCTCCGCACAAGCCTGATGAAAGGGTGTTTAAGAGGCATCTGAGTAAGACAGTTACTTTAAACAACAGAACTACAAGTGGACGTTTCTGTGCCTGTCATGTTACCTAGGGCTTTAAACTAACTTGAAATATCAACTTCTATGTACTGAAGAGAAACTGAGTGTCCATCATGGCAGCTTGCAGAAAAGTTGGGGTTTTAAAATTAAAATATACTGCAAATACTATAAGCTCTCTTTTCACTTATTCCACAAATTATTCATTCAGACATATAATGAATTGGATAGAAACTACTTGTGTATAATGTTCTATTGGGAATGTGTTGTCCAGTAGGATTTCCCAGCTGATGGCATAATATGTAATGTCATATTTTAGATAATGCTCCACTGGCTAAAATTTCTGATGCTGTGTGCTTATATGCCTTACTGTGTCCTTCTCTGCTGTTCACTTCTGTGTTCACTCTGCTGTTCTATGTGCTCAGTAGGAGGTGCTTTTCTATCCGCTGCTCCAAGCCTCCAAACTAATTTGTGAGTATGAATCACTCTTTATCTACTGTTTCTCAGATTTCTGGACAGTGTAAAATATCAGTCTCAAAGCATCTGCATCTCTAAACTCTAAATACCAAACTTTTCTTAATTAACCTTGATTACTTCACTGCTTAAATTGATACTGAAAAAGGGAATATAAAAGCTAGGGAACAGTTCATAACATAACATACTTTCTGTACTGAACACCTTCTGTTAAAGCTCACATTGTGTACTTAGAGACTTAAGCATTTTTAGTCTTCCTTTCAGGACAAATTTCAGGCAAATAGAGTGACATTTAAACTTCTAAAATCATTAATCTACATTTTAA